>SNQN01002911.1:36686-66054 GCA_008642245.1 Bassia scoparia
CAATTAAAGACTAATGGAAGAAAATGTATTTTTTGGTTGTTTTTATGAATCAATTAAGGTTTAAATGTTTGATATATACCCAATTTTATTACTTTAGCCACAAGTCTCAAATATATACCTTAATTTTTTACTTGTTAATCTCTTTATATTATCTACGGAGTATATGAAAACAAACATTACTCCGTATTAATTGGAGTGAATCCCATATTTCAAGTCTTAAGTTTGGGGGTTGTTTGGTTCATCAAGAAAGTATAAATTCCCATAAATTCTCAAGTTGTAGGATCCGGAATTAATTTTCATCATTAAATCGGGATTGGATCCTCTAGATTTGAAATCTATAGATTTTAACAAATCCAAACCCTACAATTAAAATCAATGACTAATATTAATCCTGCACAAATTTCAAAATTAAAAATTAAAGTAAAACAAAAATTATTAAAAAACTCTTCATCTCACAACTCTACAACTCTACCAAATTTAAACTCTAGAGGATCCCAACTCCATTAAATCCATAGGAATTCAGGAAACGATTAGTAATGGAGGAAATAAATTATCATGGGAATWTTAACTTACCAAGGGGAATATGATAATTAAATTCTCATGTTTTGTGGGAAGTCAAATTTCCCTGAATTTGAATTGCCTTCATTTCTCCTTTTTTGGATCAACTAAATAACAAGGCAAATGAAATTCATGGGAATTTTGAGTGCCCATAGGAAAATTGGGAAACCAATCAACCTCTAAGTCTTGAAATTTCAAGATTCAACTTGAGATTTGACTAAGATTTTAGAAGACAAATGAGAAAAATCTGAAGTCTAGATCTTAAGACAGTAAAATCATGCCAAGTTTTAAGACTTGGGCCGGGCTAAACCTATCTTGATATTACTAAATCATAGGTCACGGATTCAATCCTTATAACTTCATATTTAACATATTTTGTTAATGAAGAAGGATTAATTAAAAGAATTGATGTTATGTTGAATCATATGTGGTACCATATCGCTTGGAAGAGATACTGACATGTGACGGGTAAGAAAAATCTCACTTGTGTTTTAATAATAGTATAGATAGATACGTATACATCGTTAGTTTCAATCACTTAATTAATTGAAGTAAAAAATAATGCTATAAAGCTTATGCAATATAAATTGTTCACAATCAATATCATAAAAGGGGGAGGGTGATGATGTCCACTTAGAGATGTCAACAAGCCGAGCCGAATAGTAACTTGTTCAAGCCAGGCTTGACTAATATTAATTGAGCTCGAGCATAACCGAGCTTCCAAAAACCTTGTTCAAGCTCGACTCGTTTAATTTTTTCATGTTCGAGCTCGGCTCGAGCTTGCTCGTTTATATATTTGAGCTCGAGCTCGAGTTAAGATATCTCATTTATAAACAAGCTTTTGCTTAAACGAGCTTTAAGATTTGTATAGGACTTATGTAATTATCAATTTTAGGATAGTTAATGATATATAGTATGCAATTACTCCAATTAGCTTGGAAATATAGGTAAAGTGAAATATTATAGAAAAAAAGTAAGCTTATAAAAATAGGGGAGAAGTATTTTCTGGTATCTAAAAGATATGTACTATAAATAATTATATTTTAAAATTTGAAGTACATAAATGAGTTTTTAATGAGTTTTAAACGAAGATTAAACGAATACGAACGAGTCTATGAATGAATGAATTTAAACGAATCTATCGTTCGCAAGCCTTAACAAGCCAAGTACTACCTTGTTCGAGTAAAGCTTGTTTATTAATTGACCTTGAAAATTTTACTCGTACTTGTTTATTTACATATGAACGAAATTTGACCGAGCTTGTTTACGAGCTGTTCACGAATGTAATGGCTCATTGAAATCTCTATGTCCACTTATGTCTAATTTTAAGTTTGGACTAATGTTATCAAATTTTCCTATAATTAATATTAAAACATTACTTTTTAATCTTAGGCATCCCATAAGATTGTATCGGGCAATTTCTACTTCATCCTAAAGATATGTAAATAGTGCAAATCCAATAGCATTTTTGAAACAAAATCAAAGCTTTTGTAATAAAATTACTATTTTTTGTTTTGTTAAAAAGTTTGATTTTATTACGAAAAATGTCACTAAATTTGCACTATTTACGAATCTCTAGGATAAGCTAGAAATTGCCTGATTGTACTCAAGTCATTATTCCTTTCTTAAAGTTCAATCTGGCCACTCCATTTATTTTTGCACTTGTTAACTCACATATTTGACTATTAACATTCCTCTTAATTATACTCCCTCCGTTTTTATTTACTTGATCATAACAAGTTTTAGGGATTTTAAGGGCAATATTGATTATAGTGGAGTTATGTGCAAGTTAGAGAAATTTTAATTGAAAATTGCAAGTGGGTGAATATTTATATGGATGAAATTGAAAGTAAGAAAGGTAATAAATGCGATTCAAGGTTTTTTATTTAATTTAGGAGTATATTGTATTAAATGTTTGAAGAGGTGTACATGATTTAAATAGAAAGGGTACAAGTAATTAGATACGAGTACATCCATTTATGATATATGATGCAAGTAAAAAAAAAAACGGAAGGAGTAGAAAAATATAAATTACATCCATTTATGATACCCCTGTCATTGTAATCTAATTTAGCTTCTATGCTTACATGCACGCATTACTTCCCTATTTGAGATTTTTTTCTCCTCTTTGTCTCTCTTTTATTACATACAAAGACTTAAATGAACCCGGTTCACAATAAACTTATTGTGGACCTAAATAAATCACGTGACTTAGCTTGTACAGTATATACACAGATCAGAATACAAAGTATATGATTTCAACGAGTAATTTTTTCATCACCGCTATTGCCTCCGCCAAACCCTCTGTGCCTCCGTACGTGTTCACCACCGAAAGAATATGCTTTCATCTCTGTCTTTATCTTCTGCTTTCATCTCTGTCTTCATCTCGTCGTGCCGATTATGTTTATTGTGATTCTCTATTTACTCCATCATTGCTTTTCTATTGGCTTTATATATATCGACGAACTGTATGTTCGTTGCAAGTTTGGTATAATTAAAGGAGTAAATTGCATAATTCTGCGCTTTTCTTTTCAAAAAGATATCCGCAAGTACTCTATACCATCTGATATTGGATAAGCCTAAGAAAGAGAAGGAGGAGGAAATAGGATGCGTATTCTGTATATACAGTGCTTTTCGTACCATATAAGATTCCTCCCAATAAAATTGCAACTTTAAGTCTTTTTTACTCATTATTTTTTAATCTTAGATAACTTATATATTATGATCTTGGTGAGATAGTAGTAATTATATAGTATGATGTCAAAAAATATATTATATCAACACAACAATACACAAGTAGAATAAGTATAATGTTAAAATATATAAGTATAATATAAAAAATGCATCATATCGTATTAAGAGTACGCACTAATATACTATATTTATATATAATACTATATTATATATTATATATTAATATATATATATATATAATAATAATATATACTTAAATATATCATTCAAAGTAACATAATATCGCCATACAAGTATAAAGATATTAAGTATAGAAATACAAAATGTACATTTATATCATTTAAAGTAGAAACACAATATTATTCATAAGTACCATAAGTATCCACATAGGTAATTAGGATACATAACATCCAAAGTGACGGATTTTTACATTATTTCAAGTATATTACAAATCACTATTAAGTACATAATGTCACACGTGTAGTAAGTGTAAAATATAAGGGTTATTCTTCCATACAAAAGCACCAATTATATCGTATTAAGAATACACAATATCTTTCAATATATTAAGTATACACACAAGTAAAGATTATATGTATACGAATCAAAAGGTACGTTATGTCGATTAAAGTAACATTATCATTTCAAAATTACATACCACTATACACACATGTATAATATATAAGGGCATATCATCATAGAACCATAATACGATGTAAGGATACAATTATGCATGTATCATTCAAAAGTATATATATATAAACAAAAGATAGAATAAATATATGATAATAGATATAAGTACATTATATATATCGTAAAAAATACACAATATTAATTCCATAAGTAAATAATATATATCACACACAAGTATAAAATATATAGTTGATAAAAGTATTATATCATATTAATACACAATATATTAAGAAGTACATAATATCAATACACACAGTATAGAGATAAATGCACCTTACGATACAAAATACATTATATTCATTAACATAATACTTCATTCAAAATTACATAATATCAACAAAATTATAAAATATTTAGTATATTCTATAGAAGTGCAATATATATGTTATGTAAATATAAATATTCACACAATAGTATAAAGATATAATCGTATATTATGATAAAGTAGATTATTCGGTATTTAAATATACAATATCATTCAGAACATAAATTATCACATACATGTAATAAGAGTATAATTTAATGATCTATAATTCAATTATAATCGTTTTTAAAATACACAATATCATATCACAAATACATTATATCGTACACAATATATATAAGATAGTTAAGAGGATAATATATGGATTTATATCATACATATCTATCATATATCGAAATTACGAAGTATATGATATAAGTATGTGCCATGAAAATGATATAAATGCCAAACACAAAGTTAGGCAAATACATCCTTTCAACAAAAAAAAAAAAGTTAGCAATTACAAGTACATTAAATAACACAATTAATTTAACAAAAAAACAATTGTGAAAATCAAGGACAACGTAAATGGTAAATCAAGACTCAACACTCCTCTACTACAACTTTATCCCATCTCATCTTTTTCTATCTACAAAGGTAAATCGAGCAATTGATCAAGAAAGATCAGAAGGTCAATTATCATTGTGTTTTCAATTCAATACAATTCATTGATGATCGTCAATCGTCTTTGGTCGAGAGCACTGAGTCGAGTTTGAGTGCGACGCCGTTGGATCCGTGATCGGAGATGGTTGCAGCGAGCCTGGGATGATGTAGTTCGTGGGATAGGTCGCTTATCATGCCGACCACTTGCCTCCGGTGACTTGTCGGACTTGGTGCAGATGGTCTTCAATGGTGTGAACGGTTGAACGCTGGGTTGAGGATGTCAGAAAGTTTCTGGAACTTTGCGTGCATGTATGTTTGGGTCCACAATAAAGTTATTGTGAACCCGGTCCACTCAAGACGGATTATTCCTTTCCCACTTTTTCTATTTCTCCTTCCCAAAAATTAACTAAAAATCCTTTTTCGGAAGTATCTTATCAGTAAGAATTCTTAGATAGCAGGGATTTATAAATCACAGGTTGAAGATTTACTTATTATTGTCAAATTAAAATGGTTGTCAAGATTATTGCCAAAATCTTGTTATTGAGTCATGCACTTTTTCTTATGTTTTCTAACATTTGAGTCCATTTTTTTTTATTTTATGCATGTGTTATAGACACTTGTTTAGTCATGATCGATTGTAGGTTTACTTTTTTTTATTTTATTTTGGAAAATGAAAATGATATGTGTAAAGACTATAATACTCAAGCTATTTACAAATAACTGTTATTGTTTAATCATTCCTCAGTATCTTATCATCATGTATGATCAACACAACAGAAGTATTATAACACATTTTCTCAAATTATGTGAATAATATCAAGATTTAAAATCTATAAACTCGATCGGTTGTTTGAAGGAAGGCAATGGAGGTATTGTTTGAATGTTTGGCAATCGTTTGTTGGCAAGATTACTTRGCTGTTGGTTGTTGGCTTTTATGATGCAAAATTACATTTATGGACATCAATATTTTGTTCCACTTGTACTCTTAATTATTAATTATCAATTATTATTTATTAATTATTCATTATTAATTATAATATTTATTTATAACTTCATCTGTTTTTTAGATGTTCCTTACCATTTTTGCAGGGTATTTAAGAGTTGATTGAGTTGGATAAAATAGTTGAGTAAGTTGGGTAAAAAAGTTAAGTAAGTTGGTTAACATAGTAAATGTGTGAATGAATTTTTTTGAATACAGTAAAAGTAATTTTGGGTGAATAGATTGGTAAAGTAATGAAAGTTGACTTTAAATAGGAGTAATTCATTAATGTTAGAGTAATTAAACTATGTAAAAAGTTAAAAAAAAAGTTTATTTTTAGATTGATTTGGAACAACTATTTGGAAACACCCCAACATGGAAATTGGAACTACTAAAAAAATGGAGGGAGTATTATTTATCAGTTATCAATTATTAATTATTATGTACTCCGTATTATGATTAACTAGTTTTTTACCCGTGCAAAGCACGAGCGACATTTTTAGTTAATCTATATATGTTTTATAATTTTGAAAGTATTAAATAGAATAATATACATGGAAAATTAGAATGACAAAACGTGGAAAAAACAAACGTTTTACAAAAGTTGTCACGTGTCAGTTCACATAAAAAATAATGTTTTTTATACATGACATATCTTAAGTGATTTTTAATAGGTGAATGATATTGTTTTGATTTCAGTCTTTTTTTTTWAAACAATAAGTGATGAAACAATAATTATAGATATAGYTATAGATTGGCTTAAACTTATTGTTCTAGACACTAGAGCATCCACAATAGTGGGCTACAAACCTTGTAGCTTTGTGTGTCATGTCATTTATTTAAACTACATGATTTTCAAGCTATTTTTACCCACAATGTTTAGCTACCATCCTTATAGGAGTTATNGTTGATTGAGTTGGATAAAATAGTTGAGTAAGTTGGGTAAAAAAGTTAAGTAAGTTGGTTAACATAGTAAATGTGTGAATGAATTTTTTTGAATACAGTAAAAGTAATTTTGGGTGAATAGATTGGTAAAGTAATGAAAGTTGACTTTAAATAGGAGTAATTCATTAATGTTAGAGTAATTAAACTATGTAAAAAGTTAAAAAAAAAAAGTTTATTTTTAGATTGATTTGGAACAACTATTTGGAAACACCCCAACATGGAAATTGGAACTACTAAAAAAATGGAGGGAGTATTATTTATCAGTTATCAATTATTAATTATTATGTACTCCGTATTATGATTAACTAGTTTTTTACCCGTGCAAAGCACGAGCGACATTTTTAGTTAATCTATATATGTTTTATAATTTTGAAAGTATTAAATAGAATAATATACATGGAAAATTAGAATGACAAAACGTGGAAAAAACAAACGTTTTACAAAAGTTGTCACGTGTCAGTTCACATAAAAAATAATGTTTTTTATACATGACATATCTTAAGTGATTTTTAATAGGTGAATGATATTGTTTTGATTTCAGTCTTTTTTTTTWAAACAATAAGTGATGAAACAATAATTATAGATATAGYTATAGATTGGCTTAAACTTATTGTTCTAGACACTAGAGCATCCACAATAGTGGGCTACAAACCTTGTAGCTTTGTGTGTCATGTCATTTATTTAAACTACATGATTTTCAAGCTATTTTTACCCACAATGTTTAGCTACCATCCTTATAGGAGTTATAGCTTGAAATTGATTTTACATACAATTTACACAAAATTTTTCCTTGTAGCATTCAATACCATATTTATAAAAAAGCAAAATAAAATTGCAAGCTACAAGCTAGAGTCAAGCAATAAGCTCACTTTTTTCACAATGGTTGAGCTAGTAGCTTACAATTTTACAAAATTGCAAATTAGTCCTTTAACACAACCATTGTGAATGCTCTTATAGTGATGAAATTGATAAAAGGAAGATGAAAGGATAAACTTAAAACAATAATAAGGGAAATGAATAGATTACTATGAGTTAGTGAATTGAAGAGATTGRAAAAGGTAATAAAGAAATGTTTATAAAATAAAGTACTTTTAACACAAGTTACACAACCATTGTGAATGCTCTTATAGTGATGAAATCGATAAAAGGAAGATGAAAGGATAAACTTAAAACAATAATAAGGGCAATGAATAGATTACTATGAGTTAGTGAATTGAAGAGATTGGAAAAGGTAATAAAGAAATCTACAAATATTATTAAAAGGTGTGCCAAACAACGTAGGCACGCCACATGGACTTCACTTGCGGTAGAATCATGACAAGTGTCAATGTGCCACCACTACTACATTAAAACTCTAATGCAACACCAAAAATCGTTGCAATAGCCTTCAAAAAGTGTTGCAAAAGGCCTTATGCAACGGTTTTCCTTTCGTTGCATTTGAAGGCGTTGCATTAGATCTAATGCAACACTTTTACYAGTCTAATGCAACARTTCTAAAAAGTAAGTTAAAATCGTTGCATTAGGTCTAATGCAACACCAAAAATAACCTATTGCAACGTTTCACTAACTCCTTATGAACCGTTGCATTAGATAAATGCAACGGTTAGTTTTTTCTTTTGCAACGATTTTTATCCTAATATTGACTGTTGCATTAGGTCTAATGCAACGATTTGACCAAATTTCAACTGTTGCATTAGATAAATGCAACAGTTAATTTTATCTTTTGCGACAACTTAAATTACAAAAATTCACTGTTACATTAAGTCTAATGCAACGTTTTGACCAAAATTTCAACCGTTGCATTTGATAAAATACTACCTAACGCAACGCTTCTTGAGCATAATAAATATAAATGAAATAATATTATATTATTATATTTACTAATCATTGAACTATTAATAATTAATAACAAAAATATCTAATAATAAGAGAATAATCATAACTAAAAAATATATATTAATATTAATAATATCATAATTTGCAACTTAATTACAACGTTTGCCAACGAAATAAGGCNAAACCAAAATACATATTTGTTTAATAATTTTTCTACACAAAAGACCTACAAAACATCAACACATCATGGACATTATCATCACTAATATAATATATACCTAAAATATAATCTAAGTTGAATAACCCTTCCAAATCTTCACCATGAGTCATTGCTTCATTGTTTGACCCATTTAGCTCATTTTGTACCTAAATACATTCAAACATTAAAAATATATTAGAACCTCAAAGACTATTATCGAGTATATAAGCTATACATTATAAATATCATAAAAGCTAAACATTATACACATTATAAACAGAAGCAGAAGGAAGTGGCTCAGTCCACTGTACCAGCACAACAGCACCACCGGGAACAGCAACTACGTCCCTCGGATACTGCTCCAATGCTGCAACAGTAGGAAATTTCCCTTTTGTTGGGGACACTGTAGGCAGTAGCAGTAGCTACGCTTCCTGTTGGTGCTGGCCAATAGCAGCATACCGAGGTGTAGCAACGGGGGAGGGAGCATGGACCTACCTTGGGAAGTTGGGTTATTTTCAGTTTAGGGTATGTCCCTTATGGATTTTTAGCATGTTTTTCAACTCAAAGAAGCTTAAGGTTTCATAAACATTGAATTTTTAACATGATTTTTAGCTCAAAGAAGTTTAAGGTTTGGGTTGGTAAAGTTGGATATATTGGAGTCGTCTGTATGTATTAGGGGTAAGAGTCAATGGTGAATAACGTGCAACTMATATTATATCACGCTGAATAAAATTAGATGTTGCTCAATCAGCCAAAACTATCAGCTCAATAGTCACAGTAGTATGTTCTAAGCCAACAAAAAAAAAAACACAGCCCCAACTGAGGCGCAACAACACTACACAACCAAAACAAAACGCAACCCCAATAACTCATTCACACAACTCAACTGATATTTTTAGAGTTTCCAGCCAACAATAACCAATACAAAAATGTTAAAATATACATGATTTCCAAAAAATTGATACTTTCAGCATTTGATCATCCAAAAAAGAGGATATTTTCAGCATTTGGTCATGATGATCTTTTTTTCTTTTGCAATTCCAAGTCTTATCAGGACTCTCCTTAAGGACATTGAAAAGYCCTCTTAACAAAATTCAACCAAGAAGTACYCTTTTTCTTCCCCATTAATCATCACATTTATATCTTAGAAGTTAGAACTGGCCTAATTGAAAATTGTTKAACTTGAGATAAAATCTCTTGTTGGTAAATACGAAAAACAAATAATATGATGTTTCCTTACTTCAGAGGATTAGACATTTAAATACATTCAGTTCTTTGGTGTTGTTATTCAACGTACCCCAATGATGATTGCTACTTAGTTTTTACCCAAGTTTAGATCACTAACTCTTGATTTTCCTTGATTGATATGGCATCATACACGCAAGTAGACAACAAATAACAAGATGCTAACCCAAAAAATGAAACCACTACAGACTGCTAGCTGAGTAAAAGGAGCATCACCAAGTATAGGAAAGCAGAATAACACTTGCAGAACGACAACATAGCAATACATCAGAAGCACCAACAAGCAGATTCAGAGCAACAATGGATACAACAGTGGCAGCTTATCACAACAATAATAAACAGTAATGTAACACTTCTAAGAAATTCCATTAGTCATCTTACTTAATGTTGAACATGTGAAACGCTTGGTTTGCTTCTAATTTTGCTTAACCAAAATCACAAACATAATCAACACCACAGAGAGTTTGAAGAAAATCAAAATTGTTGCTTTATGTATTTTATTGTTCATAATTTTAAAGTATTGGTATTCAATAATTTCAAATTCTCAATATACTTGTGTACACAGGAAAAATACCAAAACAAATCTCTAATTCAACAAAGCAAACCATAAATTTCCAAATCAAAGTTATCAAGTCCAAAGAATCTGTAATTACAAATATAACAATTCCAACTCAAGGTTATATGCAGGAGTATTTCACCAGTAGTGAATTTAAAAAAAATTTCTTGAAAATTTAGCTTCTTGTTCGACTCTCCTAACCCAATACTCAACCCAATCACAAAGAAAAAATCAATTCAAACAAAACTACATAAACAAACCGAAAAAATAAACTCAATAAATAGAATGTAAAACTAAAAAGCCAAAAATGACACTAAATAATCAAGGCAAACTGAACACGGAAAACACAGTACTAATTGAGCCAATGAGCTCAAACACCAAAAAAAACATAGTAATTGGCAAAAATATAGTTAAATCGCGCCCAAAAAACTGAATAATTGAACAAAAACGGATTAGTATCCTAATCAAAAACGAATTTATTCAACTCAAACCCAAAAATTGAAAACTGACCATGTGCAGAAATGGCGCCGGTTAGATTTGAGAGTTGAATATGTCAAAATTGCAAGAGAAAATGGGCACGAAACTGATACGCTGCAAATTAGGGGTTTTGTTTACTGCGAATAAATCTTCAGTTTGCTATAAATTTAGGGTTTTGTTTGTTGTTTTGAATTGAGTGTCTAATTAGAGTATAAATTTGGTTGTTCGAAATTTGTTTTTTTCGAATTTTGTTTCAATTGGGTTTTGATATTGCTGAAGAATTAAGAAAAAGGGAATCTGGGTGAAGTCGGAGAGAGACAGAGAAGCAAGAGTAGTGTAGGCAAAAAGTAAAGAACAGGTATAAAGGATTTGCGTTTCAAAATTTCACACAAATACCAAGTAACTACTATGTACTCGTAATAAAACTAAATTCAAGCCGTTGCAATAGCTCTTCTCATTTTTTAATTGAATTCCAACCCCTAATGCAACGGTTTGAGACTAAGCGTTGCATTTTCTTCAAGAAAGTGTTGCATTAGGTAGGCTATTGCAACAATTGTACATAACATTGCATATGTTCGTTGCATTAGAATAAATTGTTGCATAAAGTCGTTGCATTAGTTAAAAATTGTTGCATAAAGTCGTTGCATTAGTAAAAAGTGTTGCAAAAGATTGTTGCATTAGCCTAAATCGTTGCAATAAAGTGTTGCATTAGACTTTTAATGTAGTAGTGCACATGTCATCATATTTACAATAATTTACACGTAATACACCTTTACAATTATTTAAAATATTTATCTTCTTCTACTTTTTTTTTCACTCTATCTTTTCATCTCCTCATTTTTATTTTAACCATTTAGCTCATTTTTTTTCTATTTAAGATTCTAATAAAAATATACACATCTATAATCAATAATAATAATTATAGTTAGAACATTTTTTTCATTAATAATGTATAATTTCATGGTCAAAATATACTACTGCATACGTCTTCCATTTTACTTATTAACGCACCATTGAAGAGATGCGCGATAAAATATGCAATCAAATGATAATATGTAGGAGAGAAAAATAAACATAATCACATGCAATTACAAAATCAAATGGAGAGATATATACATTATATTATTTTATTATATATATTATATGCATAGGGATAATAAAGAAAATTTACGTTGAGACCACATTATTCTAAATTGGGTAATGGTGCATGTATATTGCGAATTATGTAAAAAAAAACAATACGAGTATAAAAAGAGATCGAGGATATATAACATATTTCAAACTTAATTGCATTATTTTTTTATTTTGACTTAATTAAAATGTATGACCCGAACAACGTTCGGCCCTAGTGTTTATAAAATATAGTCCTTTAACACAACCATTGTGAATGCTCTTATAATGACGAATTAGATAAAAGGAAGATGAAAGGATAAACTTAAAACAATAATAGGGCAACTCATAGATTACTATGAGTTAGAGATTGGAAAAGGTAATAAAGAAATGTTTATAAAATTGAAAGGTTAAATTTAGAAGAGTAATTGAATATGATGTGTCATTGAGATGAAGAGAAATGAGGAGAAGGGAGTGATTTCATTTGAAAGAATCCACATGTCATTTATGTGTTTAGGGGAGGATTTTAATATAATAGGTATAGATTAATATTAGTAGTTCACAAAGAGTAAATTTGTAATTTGAAAGTGAGTAGCCAAAAGCCAAGTTGAGAAACTAGTCCTACTGGCTTTTGGCTTAAAAACTTTGTCAACAAGATGTAACCAAATACTTTTTTTTGGCTGGTTGACCAACTTGATAAGTCTAAAGTCACTCCACAAGATGATTTCCAAATAGCCCCAATGAAAATTCATTGGAAAATAATTTCCCATGAATTTATAATTTCTAGGAATTACTAAATGCCGTTTGTTGTATCATTTGTCCATTTTTTTGGTAAGTAAGAATATATATAGATACCAAAGGAGAAGGATTGTTACATCATAAGTTCCTAACCTATGACTGTGACAACAACCACCACCAAAATGGTTGGAGAGACATCAGATGGGACATACCCCAAACTGGTGCCAAACCAACCAATAGACACCTAAGGCAAACAACAAAAACCCTAGAACCGAGGAAAACCTCAGGAGGACAGACCCCTGCCTAAGCAAGTCCTTACAATAATCATCAATACATCTACATGCTACATTATAAATGATGTCTTTATATAGCATATGAGCCGATTTACAAGCATTGTTAAACACTTTCTCATTCCTTGCTAGCCAAATGCCATACACTATCTTTGCTAGGCACATAAGGAAGACCCGTTGGTGTTCCTCCTCCCACATGTTGTAGCTATTCTCACCGCTTCTTCCAAGGTGGGCCCGTGGTGATTTTCAATGTAGATTGAATTATGTTGTAGGAATGGGGCATGGTTCATTCCTCCATTTTTTGGGTATTAGAAATAACTAGGAAGTTCTACTTCCCATTAATTTAACAAACCAAACAACATAAAAAAAACAATTTTTAGACATTTTAAATTCACATGCTAAATGATGTCAACCAAACAACACCTATATATAGAACTATATAACTTAGAGAAATAGACCAGAGCATATAATTCGGTTTTCCTTTTTTTTTTTATGACATGAAAAATCTAAAAATAAACTTTGGATTGATAGATCTAAAAATAAAAATAAATCTTAAAAAATAGATAGTGGCAGAAGACTAAAGAAGAGGTAGCATTGTTGCATTAGACAGTTGGACTTGAGTAGGCCAACATGGACCCAAGAGAATATAGATCTTCAAAATTTCAAAAGTTAACATCATTTTAAAAGCAAACAAAAAGGTAAAATTAAAAAAAGAAGGTACACATACATTAAAGATTTAAAGATTTAGCAGCAGAATCTCACACTCATTCAATCARTCTCCAMTTCCACTGTTTTTACACAACGGAAGTGGAGCTGCTAACCCCATTTCACCATTTCACCATTTTTTCCTCATTTCTCGTTTATTGTTCCATTCAACTCTCATTTTCTTCAACTGCTTCTTTCACTCTATTTTTACCCAGGTATTCAAAACAAGTTTAATTTGGTCATTATTGCTGAAATTTGTTTCTTCTTTACATTTTAGCTTCTGGGTATTTGTTCTTTTGCTATTTTGATTCATGAAATTTGCATTCAGTTTTGTTTTTCAATGATTGCATGAAATGAGCTGTTAGATACTTTGATTAGTTAAATGAAGTTGGGTAATTTTTTTTTTGTATGTATTGTATTTTTTGAATTATTCAGCTCATGTGTCTCTATTTATGTTACTAATCTGAATAATTATTTACTTGGTGATTTCTTTACTGCTATAGTGCTATGTGTAATTTTTTTTATTATGCATTTGCCTGCTTCTTCTTTTTTCCCTTTTTTTAAATTGGGTATCTTCTTTTTTTAATTGGGTATATTAAATGAGCTTGCTTTGTTGTTGGGTTTTTATTTTATTTATAGTTTTTGGAGTTTTATGCCTGTGAGTTGCTTGTTGGCGTCAAATGTCAATCACCATATTAAGTATCAAACTCCAAAGTTCTGTTTTTAGATCATCAAGAAAGAAGAAAAGTTAAGGAAGATGAAAAGGGCATTCTTTGGTTTATTAACAAAGGTTTGATATGGAAAGTATCTTTTTAATGATGTATGTTGGTTTAATGGGTGATGAAAGTAAAGAACATCTTATTATTATATGGTAGGGTCTTATAATCATAACTATATAAATTATCAATGCTAAATATTTATTAAAGGGGCAATAGTTTCTTTTCTTCCTTCCAACTCTACCAAATTTGTATCAAATACGAGGTTGGAATTGGTAAGAAAATTTATTTTGGTTCATATCTTTGATTTAAATGCTGAAATACTTTGGTTTGAAGCTTGAAGTGGCCCTTTTGTTTTCTTAGTATTTTGTTATMATGGCCTGGAAATTGATTCAATGTTGGGAATTTTGAATTGTAGATTTACATGGGACTTCGGAGATTCAACATGTCTGCTTTGATCATCTGGTTAGTAATTAGCTTAGTATTAGTATACTGTTGGAGGACTTCGGCAGTCACGGAAGAAAATGGATATGTGCTGTACAAGGATCCAAATCAGTCCGCTGCAGCTCGGGTAAAGGATCTTTTGGGTAGAATGACTTTGGAAGAGAAGATTGGTCAAATGGCTCAGATAGATAGAACAATGGCCACTCCTGAAGTAATGAAGACTTACGCTATTGGTAAATAAATGCTTCAACTGAATGCCACTTCTTATTGGTTTTATGTGTCACTTAGTATTTCATATTATGACTGAAATTAGTTCTTATTTGCTGAGAGTTAGATTTGATTTAGATTGTTTTAATGGGTGTCAAACTGTCAATAACATCTTTCGTATGTACAGTATGTTTCATGTGTACCTTCCAAGTAACTTTCATGATTCATAAACTTTCCATAAGTAGCTGAATGAAGTTGAAAATATAGGCAAGTCTTCTGCTGTTTGGTTTGTGGTGCTTCTTATCATAATGAATTCAGTCATGGCTGAAAATTGTGTATAGCTATAATCAAGTTCTCGTGTTTGAAAGAGACAAGTGTACATCTACAGCTGTTTTAATTCAAAATATGCTGCACTATGATTAAAAAAAAGGGAACTGCAGTATTGCAGCCATGAACATGTCTCTAGATGCTACTTTTGAAGCTAGTAATGTCATGGCATATGTCATACTGTAGTTATAAATGTGTATGCTGCTGGGATTCTGATTTTTGCCAGCCCATTATAGATCTGTCAACTACATTTACTCGCTGTTCTATATTGCTGCTTTTTCCTTTGGTTATCTACTCGTACAGATGTTCACTGTCTGTTTTTGTGATGATAAAAATTAAGACATCATCGTTCATATCWTTAATTCATTATCAAGACACATTTTTCCTATGAAGAACTAATAACTAGTTAGAATGCTGCAGGGAGTGTGTTGAGTGGTGGTGGAAGTACACCTTTGCCCCAAGCTACCGCACAAGATTGGATGAATATGGTTGATGGATTTCAGAAATCCGCTTTGTCTACTCGTCTGGGAATACCTATGATTTATGGAATCGATGCTGTACATGGACACAATAATGTGTACAATGCTACCATATTCCCACATAACGTTGGTCTTGGTGCTACCAGGCAAGTGCTCTGTCTCTTACTGTCTGCATTTTAGTTATTGTGAAGAAGTTTGAGTCCAATTCATACTGATTCCCTCTCGATTCTACTTTATTTTATATGTTCACTTATTTTTCAATTGAACAACTGATCTGCCTGCTGACTGGTCTGGCTGCTTTAGTGGAGTTGATCACCTACTATGTCCGTGGCCATGAATTAAGTTGTCTTTACAAGTCTTATCAATTCTGGATACAGTTAGATCATTGGCTTAGATAACTGTAGTTTGAGGAGAAATGATACAGTCAAGCAGTTCTTGGGTCCTTTTACTTGTTCTATTAGGAGGATATCTAATCTGTTCCTGTTAAAAATCTATTAGTTTTGCCAAAAGAACATAGTTATGCTTTTCAGTTTTGTTGTTTAATTAACTTTGTGTTGCTCAGGGACCCTGACCTTCTGAAGAGAATTGGTACTGCAACAGCTCTTGAAGTTAGAGCCACGGGGATACCATATACTTTTGCCCCTTGTATAGCGGTGAGTACTTCTACTTTTTGGAGGTTATGTTAACAAAAAGTTGTTATGATTTCTGTTTCCATATTTACTAATTTAAACTTATCCATTTCCTCAGGTTTGTAGAGATCCAAGATGGGGTCGTTGTTATGAAAGTTAYAGTGAAGATCACACAATTGTCCAGGAAATGACATCAATCATCTATGGTTTACAAGGAGAGCCACCTGCATCCCGCAAGGGCATTCCTTATGTTGGTGGGAAGTATGTTAATTTTTAAAGTCTCTTGATTTTGTAATTTCCTTTCTAGATAGATGTGAATGCCCGTCGGATTCAGATGGGGAAATGTGTCATGCTAATGTCAAAAGCTCAAAACGTTCTCTGTCCAAACTAGATGGTTCTAAAATTAAATTAAGATAGAATAACATGTTTGCTAATTCTTCCTTTCATAATGCCGAGCAAACCTGGGTAACTATGTTGCATTTTATATTCTCATGGTCACGAAGTAAACAACAGGAGGTCATGCGAATGAAGTAGATAAAAAATAAAATAAAATAAAACTCGCTACATTTGTTGCTTTAAAAAACTTAGGCTCTGCTTCAATGAGATATGAGCATATAGCATGTTGATTGTGGTGTATAGACTAGTTCGTGTAATTTGAATTGTTAGATGGGCTAGCTTCTGGATATAGCTTACAATAAGCCATCTAAAACAACCTTTGGATATTTGCTTTTGATACCAAGTTTTGACGCTAGGTACAATACTGAACTATTGAAGTTAGCATTTCTTCTATACTTTTCCATCCAACTTAACTGCTTTTAGTTACTTATTAAACATGTCTTGAGCTACTGTTGTTACCTTGATTTTATAATACTTTCTCTCAGGGACAAAGTTGCTGCTTGTGCAAAGCATTTTGTTGGAGATGGAGGGACAACTAAAGGAATCAATGAGAACAACACTTTGACTGATATGCACGGATTGCTTAGCATTCATATGCCTGCATACTCTGATTCCATTATTAAAGGTGTATCGACAGTCATGGTTTCATACTCCAGCTGGAATGGAGAAAAGATGCATGCTAATCGTGATTTAATCAATGGATTTCTTAAAGGCACACTAAAATTTAAGGTAAATATGCCTAAAAATCTATTCACAGTCATATCTCAAATGATATCAAGTTCCACATCTACTTCTACAAACTGTAATTAAGCACATGTTCTAGTGTTGGCTATTGATTTTTTGTTGGATTAAATTTGTGTTCCATGAGTCCATTGTCAAGAGTGGAGTCATTTTGCAGCTCTCTTTCTTTTGTTCTTGTGCACCATATTGATGTCCAACTACCCTGAAATCAGCATGTTTACAAAAGTTTAAGAAATAAACAATATAAGATTGTCTTGTCGCGCTGAAGTTCTTATGCTTACATATCGTCTCAAGGTAGATAAATGCTCTGGCCGTATCTACCTAGATGCCTCAAAAACTTGCAATTGGTTGACCAAATGTTTTACCTTTGCATTGTGAGAACGTTTGTTTTGTGGGGTGGGGTGGGGCAGTTGCTGGTTACTGGTAGTCAGTAGCGAACTTAAAACATGTTTTTTCTTTGTTACTACATTTGGGCCATGGAAAACTGAGGCTAAGGATTGGATTTTCAAATGTCTTTTATTACTGGTCAAACCCTTGAGCTCCTTTTAGACCTTCTCTAGAGACTAGAGTGCTCATAGACAACAAATACAATGGGAATCCGAATCCCCTTTTTCCTTTTTCTGTAAAGCAATAGTCTTACACTCAAAATTTCCCTTTTTATCTTGAACAGAATGTTGCCCGATAACTTCTATTTAGGATTTTAGGCCATGCTTGGTATGGGGGTAATATATTAAGGGGGTAATAAAAGTCAAATTTGAGAAAACTAAGAAAAAAAACATGTGAGTTAAGATGGTGATAGAGGGATAATTACATTTTTTTTGTAACTAAAACAGGGAGAACTGGGGTAATTATTACCCAATATGAGGGTAACTATTACCCTAGTATGGAGGAGGGCAATYATCTCTCCCCAAATGAGGTTAATAGTTCCCTTTTTCCTCCGACCACCACCACTTTATCCTCCCCACCACCACTTCATCCCTTTATTTTTACCTCTAAACACCTTTGTTTTCTCAAGTTTGACTTTTATTACCCCTTTAATACATTACCCCCATACCAAGCGTGGCCTAATCATAGCATTAAGTTTTTCACATATTGCTTTCCATCTCTCTCTACGAGAGAGTTTGACTACATCCTAAGTGTATGTGGGCTTAAAATTAATATTCTATTTTTGATAGTAATATATCTGTGGGGGAGTATTTCAGTTTCTTTACCTATTGCGAGATAGTCATAATATTTCTATGACTTTGTATGACATTTATTATGATCTTCTCAGCCATTTTGATATTGAGTAACCACAATTTGGTTGGTGTTTTGGAAATATTCAATTCTTGATATGATAATATACTCCCTCTGTATCAAAATTATGGCAACAATTTGATATTTTCCCTCTCTACTTAATGTCAAATGACTGCGTTTATTTTGATATGGAGGGAGTAGAACATTTGGAGGGGATCAAGGGTATCTGATTCATTTTACTCCCTCCGATTTTTAATGTTCTATGCATTTACTATTTGTGGAAAAACTAGGAATAATATATGAGTGGGGTCAAAAAGTAGGAGAGAGTGTGTGTAAAAGGRGGGATAGTATGGAAAAGTGGGGTAAGGAAGGGAATGTGTGGTTAAAAAGTATGAGAGTAAGTGTTCCAAAAATGGAATAAAGCACAATGCACAAAACATTAAAAATCGTCCAAATGAGGAAAATGCACATAACATTTAAAATCGGAGGGAGTAGCATTTTGTATTGTCCAAAAAACTTGCAATATAGGTACTATAAGGCTTGTTGTGATTTACATGTGTTGATGTGCCAGGGCTTGCATGAGCTACTTGAACAAGTTCAAATTTCACTATAGTAAGATATCAAAGTCAAAGCTCAGTGTTCACTTTATGCCTACTGGCAGAATTATGTCTTGCTATGGTGATTTGTACGCAATGACAAGTATGTGACAACATGTGCTTGAACATGTTTTGAATGCTTCTGATACTAATTACTGGGTTTTCTTTTCTGTTGGTTAACAGGGTTTTGTTATCTCAGATTGGGAAGGAATTGATCGGATTACTACACCACCTGGTGCGAACTATACATTCTCAGTCTTGGCTGGGGTTCAAGCTGGCATAGACATGGTGGGCATCTATACAAATTGCGTCATGGAATCTTTTGCATTCATCTAGAAGCCATGCAATTTAATAGATCAAATATACTAATGCTCATTCATGGTGTACAGATCATGATTCCATATAATTACAAGGACTTCATAAATGATCTTACCTCCCTTGTTAAAAATAATTATATCCCAATGGAGCGTATTGATGATGCAGTATCAAGAATTTTACTAGTCAAGTTCACCATGGGCCTTTTTGAGAACCCTTTTGGTGACCCCAGTCTAGCAAGTGAGCTGGGAAGCGAGGTCAGTCAAACATACATTTCATAGACATTTGTATCCTACTATCCTCTGTTGATTTCCATTATTTAGATTGTTAATTATAGTTATTATTTATTTATTTTAAGTGTGGTTTTGGGCTTGGTGAAAGTGGATTTCTGCCCTTCTATAAAACATGTCCTATGTTTACTTTCATTTCATAATTTGCACTACATGTTTGATGACAAAGTTAATTTACATCTACAGGCACACAGAGATTTAGCCAGAGAAGCTGTTAGAAAATCACTTGTTCTACTAAAGAATGGTAAGCCTGGACATGCTCCAGTCCTTCCCCTAGCCAAACGAGCATCAAAGATACTAGTTGCCGGCGCATATGCTGATAATTTGGGTTATCAGTGTGGAGGATGGACAATTAATTGGCAAGGATTCACTGATAATGATTCCACAAGAGGTATCTAGCTTGCTATCTTGATGCATTATTTGGGAGATGCATACACCTGTAACTAAATTGTAGGATGATCGGCGTAAAATTAGAAATAAGCAATATCATGGAATTTTGAAAGGATGCTCTATAGGGGCGTCTTGCAGAGTGACAAAAGAGGGGTAGGGCAGAGGCTGGTAGCTATGAGCTAGATGTTGTATGGGAGTGAGTGAGTGACGTATTCTGATACAATCTGATATGCATTTTTATGTTTCCATGTGTGGTCATATTAGAATATTTAATCAATGAAAGTTTCTCTTGAACTGACCAGGAACAACCATCCTTACCGCTATAAAAGCTGCACTTGATCCCAGCACTCAAGTGGTATACCAAGAAAATCCTACTAGCGACTATGTCAAGATTAACAACTTTGATTATTCTATAGTTGTTGTTGGAGAGCCCCCTTATGCAGAAACTGCTGGAGACAGTGATAATCTCACTTTGGCAGACCCAGGCCCAAATGTCATTACCAACGTATGTGGGGCTGTGCAGTGTGTTGTTATCGTTATATCTGGTCGACCTCTTGTTATCCAGCCGTACATGGATACAATTCATGCCTTAGTGGCAGCGTGGTTGCCTGGTACGGAAGGTCAAGGAGTGGCTGATGTTTTGTTTGGTGACCACGAATTCAATGGAAAGTTGGCTACAACTTGGTTTAAGACTGTAGATCAGCTCCCTATGAACAGCGGAGATCCAAATTATGACCCTCTCTTCCCACTGGGCTTTGGCCTCAAAACAGTGTCGCTCGTCACTAGGTAAATAAAAAAAAACTTATTAATTGCATTTTTTTGGAGATTTATTTGAAGGCCGTCATGGATGTGTCGTTTAGTTACTAAGATACTTTAAATTATCATTTTTGCAGGTCTGTATCAGCTGCTACAGACAGAGGGCCAAGCATTCTTCTAATCATAATTTCTGTATTCTCCAGTTTATTTCTTAAACTTGCATTGTGATAAACACACTTTTCAGGAAACACTGGTTAGATTTAGATGTTGGTTAAACAAATTCTTAGTACATTATTTCTTCAATTGTCTTGTTTATGCTCAATTTTGATTTTAATTTTATATTTCAGTATCATCTATTTTTCATTAATCAGTCAGTATTCTTTTTATATGTATTCAAAGTGGGATCGGGTGTACATGAATGCTTATTTCACTCTCCATGTYCACTCTCTTTCTCACCCATGACTTTAAGATATGATGAAACCACGCGAGGATATAAATAACACTTTGCTTGAATATGATAATCAAATGTTTTTATGGGCTCTACCCCCTTTTTCACTCTCATTTTCAAGTGATTATGCATTTGGTTTATCAAATTTCAGGAACATGTTATCATATCCTAATGCCACGAGTGAAAAGTGGGGGTGAAAATGGAGTGAAATTAGCATTCCTTTCAAATGTAAGAGAGTTTGCTTCTAAATATTCCAAGGATTTATATGGCAGCAAGCAAAGACGCAAAATCCATAATAATGTTCAACTTTATTGGAAAATGAAATTTGCAGTGCCAAAAATACAATAAACCTGCAAATCAATTGCATAAATTCATATTGCTATCAGTTAACGGTAAAACAGTTGGTATCTTGTACTCTCTCCATTCCGATTTGTTTTTTACKTCTGTAGAATTGTACGTCAATTAAGARAAATTAGTATTTGGAAAAATTATGTTAGTGTTACTTAGAAGTTGTATTATTCTTTTAATTTGTTTGAGATATGTGCAATAAAATTAAAGTAAATTTTTTTATATTTAAAAATGAAAAGATGAAATAAGTTTGGGTAGAAAATAAAGGAGTAAATAAGTATGGGGTAATATTAATTATTTTAGGGGTAAAAAAGTAAAATACGAAAAAAGAAATGTAAAGAATAAAAGGAAACACTAAAAAAAATACATAAAAAACAAACTGGAACGGAGACAGTACCATTCCATTTTTAGAGAGTTCACTCCATTGTGAGGCCTAACAAATCCTTTTCTTTACAAGATACTCCCTCCATTCTTAAATGTTCTACCCATTTCAATTTAACATACATGTGTTTTGATCATATTTTCAACTATACATTACCAAAAATTATAAAAATTATATATTCTTATACTCCCTCCGTTACGCTTTGCTTAAAACAATTGAATGTTTTAACTCCAATAAATAATTCCAATTGCTTCAAGTAAAACGTAACGGAAGGAGTAGTACTCATCGAGACGAATCAAACAAGATCTCACATGACTATATTTTGACTTATATGTTAAGAAAAATTTAGAAGATTCTCTCATGTTGTAAATAGTGCCAAAATTTCAAATGTATACAACATTTAGAAACGGAGAGAGTACTGTATATTTTTGGTGCAAGTACAATATAGAGCAGAAATTTTCATGTATTGGCAACAGGTAATAGCTATAGCAAAACTTGAGCAAAGAACTAATAACACGGTTCCTTTAGCTCGCCCTGGATTCAATGACGACTTATAACAGTACAAAAACTTATCAGATCTACAAAAWCTTAACAGTACAAAAGTTAACTAGCAACAACAACAATAGCAAGCTACCAAAACCTCAAAACCTAAAGGTAATGCATAGATTGAGCTACAAGTCTAGATCTACAGCTGACATTTAAAAAGTTGCAAGGTATGAGGTGTTCTATGAAAGTACGGCCATCACGTCTGATACTCTCAAAGCGATGTAGAGTGAATCATCATTACCCTTCAAATCATTTCCAGCATATTTAGAATATAAAACTGTGTTTCCAGGAGAAACAGGGAGTGGAGTCCTATTTCCTTCTTCATTCAAAAGACCAGGACCTGTTGCAACTACCTGTGAAGTCAATGAAAACATGTTACTACATAGTGGCTGAATTATGAGTTTATGACCAATATAACTAGAAAATCATATAACTGATAAGAAATTGTCCAATTGTCTATCATTCTTATTTTGTGGTAATCGTTAATAATAGATATAGAGTGGTTTTTACCGTGCCAAAAGATGGCTTCTCCTTGGTAGAATCAGTCAGCAACAATCCTCCAGCAGTCTTATTCTCAACCTCGGCAACCTGTCCAAGCAAACAAAATGACACAAGTATATGATGTAAGCTTTTGCAGGAAGCACCCTGGGGTTTTATACATAATAATTCATAATGCAAAAGCTTCATCTTATTACAGATGACCAGAAAAAGAGGAATAAGCTAAGGGGAACCATATGTCGCTGTTGTCATACTAATTGATGGCAGTGGGACCTTCCCAAAATATTGACATACTTATTAGTCCAATGGCATATGTAATGGTCAATACAAGGAAAAAGTTCTTGATCCAAGCGGATATTCCTTTTTCATCAAGCACGTGCTCTCTAACATGATGAAACATACTCAGTGTAGAGGAATAGAATAGAAAGAAAAATAAGATGAATGACTCGAGTCATTAGAGTACTTGTTCTATCCCCCTCCAATAACAATAAAAAAAAGACGAGTTAAGAAAATGACAATGAGTTTCGAAATTTTATCAAAGTGACCAGAGAACTATGGTTAATTATAACATCGATTACAACTTTTTATTTCAGCCTGGAAAAAGGGGTGTATGCTAAACAATACTAAAAATCATATAAAAAGAAAAAGTGCAGTTTTACAGGTTACAAACCTTTATTAAAATGCAGTCATTCAAAGGTTTGAGGTCCTTAACATCATCAGTTTCTAGAATGCCGATGATATCATCTTCCTTCAATATCAGATGACTTAGTCCATCTAATTCCACTTCAGTACCTGTGTACTTGGAATATAATACGCTGATACCAGTCTGCAGAAAAACAAATATAGAATTGGTTTTCAGTTCAGTCACAGCTAACAAACAAAGAAACGCATCTACAAGTTTATAAATCAGAAACATTGACCTCCAAAGCAACAGGCAATTTCTTGTCACCAACTTTCTTTCCCGATCCAATAGCAACAACTTCACCCGACTGGGGCTTATTTTGTGTATTTGATGGAAGAAAAATACCACTAGTGGTCTTTTCTTCAACAACCTTTGTTTTTATCAGAAGTCTATCTCCCAGTGGCTTAACTGATGTATACTGCCAGAGAAAAGGAGAGAATATTACCACACTAAGGTTTAGTTGGATGAAGAAAACATTGATTTCATTCACAGACAAAAACACTAACCTTGGAGGCCGATATTGAGGCTGCATTAACAACCAAGGTACGGGATGGACTTGGAGTGAATCTAGGATATGAAACAGAAACATTAGCCTTTGAAATTCCTGAGGCAGATCGAAGACCATCGAATGAGGGTAAAGTTTTGACAGTTAAAGTAGTCGAAAGTTGAGTAGCAGCCATTACTGTGCATGATAAGACAAACCAAGAAAGAAGTCAGATGCCAATTTAATCATAAATATTTCACTAAAAAGTGGTAGTACAGGTGACACTAATCAGTATAGTTCATAATTTATTTCGCTTCATAAAGGCACTTTATTATTTAGGAAAATCCATATAATGATTCTTCTTCTCACCATCACAAAATACAGATGAATGCTTAATCCTATTTAATAGTTCTGCATCCCTCTGTTATTATTTTTAATTATCAGTATGCATATATCTTGTCAAACTAGACTAGTAGTAGCCATTCTTCCACAATTACACATATTAAACAAGCCCTTCCTTTAATGAGTAACACTCGTAAAGCTACTTGAGCTTCTCAGCAAGCAAGCTTGTTGTGATCTCTTCTCATCCAGCTTGTCTAACCTATTAGGTTTCTGTTTCTGGAATCTGAAAAAAAATTCACTCTAATTTCTAAATGTGGTCAGGGAGCTTCATCAGAATCCCATAGCCTGTGACACTAAAATGGGTTTCCGACTCTCCAGTGCGTGCAGAGTGAACAAGGGGCAGCACCAGACCCCAGTACATGATTGTCCTCACAAGGTGTAGAGTTGTTAGTTACTAAGACTTTGAATTATATGAGGGCTGATAAAACCATAACAGGCATGAACAGTGCCAACTGTTTTTCATCTGTGTGAAACTTGTACAGTTAGAAACACGCCTGTCAATTCACTTTGAGGTTTTTTCAGTAAATAGATGGTCGTTTATGAAACGTCATATATCCGTGTAGAGATATGGAACAAAATGGATGTACTCTAATCCATAACTGATATTGTTGTAGCCTACCCCTAAAAAGAATACTGTCTAGTTTGTCTTGCGAAGATTTCCATATTTGAAGCTAAAAGAAAATTCGTTGTTTGACACTTCAGCTACGGGGTTACATACTTGAGTCCATTTCACCCCCCCCCCCCTCTCTCTCTCTCTCTCTCTCTCTCTCTCTCTAAGACCACTGCAATCAAAAGGTTTGTAATGCCGACTTGTTGTGAAGTCATAGTCACAACCTACAAACTCAAATTCCCAACATTGCACAAGAAGTCTAAATGATTTAAAATTCCCATCTCAACCTCAACATCATCTCAAACCTCATTTACTTATTATAAACACACAACAGTGACAACACTATAAGGCAAACAACTCAATCTGTTTTACAGAATTCAGATTGTAGTAAATAAATAGTACCCACATTTTGGTTCATAAATTATGTCAGATTTGGGAAGAAAGTGAGTAAATGCTGAACAAAAGTTTGGTCCAAAACAAACATGACACTTGCATAAATTAAACAGCCTCATCATAAACCAAATTTATAACATCAAATAAAAAAAAGTTCGATTTTTCATCAATTAAATTTGCAAACCAACTTAGTTATCCCCTTCAATTAATTGGTAAAACAACAAACCCATATCCCATTTACTTGGCATTTGTTCCAAACAAGCAGTAAATGAAACACCCACATATCTAAAGTCACCCAAAACAAGGAGAAATTAAGTACCCTAATTGACAATTATAAGAAATGAAAATCCCATTTGCAGTTTCACAGAAGAGTAGCATTGCACAGATTACCTAAGGACATTAAAAGAAGAAGAATTGTAGAACGATAAGATGAACTTACTGAGTGAATCCGAAGAGAGGCACAGGATAGAGTTTTGTTTCGGGGTTTGGAGGGAATGAAGTTGGATACTAACAATTCTGAATATTTTGCAATTCAGCTTTCCTTTATCCGGTTTTTTTTTTTTTTTTTGATTTTTCCACATATAGCCCTGTGTTTTAGCTTAATAACTCATATACCCTCGTATTTTTAGAAACAGCTTATATACCCTTCACCTTAAAGAAAATAACCCAAGTGCCCTTAATGAGGACGGAAAATGTGACGCCGTTAGTCTTTCCCTCAATTAACTTCTAATCCAACTCATTTATCCCTAATTCTTTCTCTTCCCTCCATTCTTCCTGCCATATTCTCTCTCCTCCATTTTCTACCTTCATCCTTCTCTGTGCTTCCTCATTCGTACCACCACCACCACCACTACACTCTCTCTCTCTCTCTCTCTCTCTCAAATTCAATGACAAAAAAATGCAAGACTACAATCTTAGACGCATTGACTCAACCCATGAGGAGCACCCACAACCTAAATTACCTACAATTTCGACCCAAAAACCCCAAAAAATTCAACCTCAATTATCCAAATTTGACCCAGATTTGTTATCGAGCGCGTGTCGCTGAAGCACGCCATGGCTGGCTTGCTGGGTTGGATCCGAGGCGGCGTCTCGTTCTCTGCTTCTAGGCTTTTACTGGGCGGGACGATGCCCAAACCAGCCCAATTGCCGCTACTGTCGTCGTTGTTGCTGTTACTGTTGGCCTTATAATTGTCGTTGAATTAATAGCTGTTGTTATTGTTGAATGAATTCTGGTTATGTTATGAGTGAGTGAATGAATTAAGCAAAAAGTCAAAAAGTATTGGTTTTTTATACTGAGAATTCAACAATGACAATGCAAAATAACATAAGCAAAAAAGTAAACACTATGGCCTTTTTTATGAGTGAGCGAATGAATTAAGCTGGTCAACTGAATTCTAGTTAAATGAATTAAGCTGGTTAAATCTCAAAGATATAATAATTGTGGTTGTTAAATGAATTCTGGTTGTATTGGTTTTTTATAATGAGAATTCAGTTGGAGCTGAACAAAGAGTTGAATGATATAGGATTGATTGATTATGAGTCAGTGAGTCAGTGAATGAATTAAGCTGGTCAACTGAATTCTAGTTAAATGAATTAAGCTGGTTAAATCTCAAAGATATAATAATTGTGGTTGTTAAATGAATTCTGGTTGTATTGGTTTTTTATAATGAGAATTCAGTTGGAGCTGAACAAAGAGTTGAATGATATAGGATTGATTGATTATGAGTCAGTGAGTCAGTGAATGAATTAAGCTGGTCAATGTTGTGTGATGTGATGATCTGTCCTTGGGGTTTGGGGTAAGATACGCATGAGGTTGAAGATGAAGATAGGGTTTTTTTTGGATAATTAAAATGGTATTAGGAGGAGAGAGAATGAATTAGTGGTTAGATAATTGTAATTTAGGGGTTAATTGCATGAAACACTAACGGTGTTAGCTTTTCCATCCATAGTAAGGGCATTTGGGCTATTTTCTCTGATGTGAGGGGTATATGAGCTGTTTTTAAAAACACGAGTGTATATAAGTATATTAAGCCAAAACACAGGGGTATATGGGGAAAAATCCCTTATTTTTTTATAGTGAAAATGTATGTCGTACGTTTAAGCGTTTCGAAAATTTGAAAACTCRAAAATCTCTAGAAAACTCGTTTTAATATTTGACGTTTTTGTGCAACCAAAATACTTGTACTTGTTGAGGTGGTTTTGTTCTTCACCAACAAGTCAACCGCCCAGTAATTTTTTTATTCGTTAGAGGGTTGTCGCTTTAGTTACTGGTTATATTGAATAACCTCGCTAACATAAATGCTTCTAGAATGATAAACTATGACTGTAGAAGGTAGTTATATTTAGAAATCACATAAGATGTGTAACGGAAGCTGAAGCTTACGACAAAAGATAAAACGACATTCCATTAACTTCATTCATTTCATATTTATTGCAACTTTTGCCAATTTAGAAAGTTTCATATTAATCGCAACTTTGGTAAAATTTCTATTTTGATCCATTAAAACCCTTTTGAAATTACTTTTTTACCCTTACTTTTTTCCTAATTTTTGCAGTTAACTTAATTAACCTATTTCTTACTTAACTAATGATACTTATCTATAATTAATCATTCCCTCCCTTTTCTTATATCCCTTGACCCCACTCATTCATTTCCACCAAACCCAACATTACTCCTTCAAACTCCCAAAATTTCTTCCCCAACTCTTTCTCTCTTACGATGAACCCTAACCCTAGAAATTCGATTACTACATTGTAGCTCTCCACCAAAGCTCAAATTGTTTGTGTTTCTTCTTCTTTACTGCTTTTGACTTTGTTCTTCTTCTTTTTTTTGAGTAATTGTCATTATCTCTCTCTCTCTCTCTTCAGGTCAGTCCTCATTAAAGTCGCTGAAGTCGAAAAGGATGGTGCTTGTAACACCCCAATAATTCTCTACTTTACCTATGAAATATTAAGCCAAAATACGGAGAACTATTGGCATGTCACCGCCACGTGTTACAACGTTTAGGCTAGAATACTATTTTGCAGCGGAAATCAAGATAGAGAAATAGTTCAAACCAAAGTACTTCCTCCGTTTTTTTTWRKTKSCCCMWTKKTYMWTTWRGGRAAWTTYCCMAAA
>SNQN01002912.1:0-67285 GCA_008642245.1 Bassia scoparia
TTTCTCCGGTCAAGGATTTGCGACAATCAATTATCCTGAAGAGATTCATATCTGCCTATTGTTTGCTGGTTATGCCTTCCAAGTGATACAGCTTAATTACTCATACAACTTGTTCAAATTCCCCAATTCATCAGGTATTTTTCCACTGAATTCATTGAGCAATGATAAGAATTTAACCAGGCAACATGCCTAGTTCAAGTGTGTATCTCCCCTGGCATCGGTTTCTGTCAAACTGAAAATCAATCAGACTTTTGCATTCTCCCTACTTAGGTGAAAGTGCTCCGACAAACTTATTGTCATTCATGCTGAATAATAAAGTTTAGGATGAATACCAAAGCAGCAGTTACTCCCATTATAACTGATTTCTTGCAACCGGACTCTACTCAAATCTTGAGCAATTCTTCAAGACATCTGCAGGCTTCCAATAAACTGTTAACATTAGACCTTATTTATCGTTCATCTCTTGTTTGCATACTAAGTTTATTATGCTCTATATGTGTTTGCCCTTCAATTTGATTTTCAATATCAACTCATGATTGATTCCTATATTATATTGTTAGTTTGAGCTGATTTCTTATTACCTTCCACAGATGCTCAAGGAAAATTCATATTCTGAGTGTTAGTAGCAACCAAGAGATGTTGGTAGAAAGAAAAATTCAAATTGAAGTCCTTATTTCATAAGTTTAATCAGCCCAATTCGAAAGGTGTTCTGTTTTTTGTTAAATTTCTTGAGAAGTGGCAAAAAAAGGAGCTTATGCCCACATTAGAGAACAAATTTGGCGCAATATGATTGCAAGTAAAAAGCCGAGATTGTTGAATTGTTCGGAGTAAGTGATTTCTGATCACCTATTTCTTCTATGTTAGGAAACAAATATCGATTCTGCATAAATGTATTGATTATGCTACTACTATGTTTAAAAATGCAGAACAAATTTATCTTTCCAGAGCGGTAAAGTGTATCGTGATGCTGTGCTTAGCATGTTGGAAACATTCAGACAATACAGGTTTCAGTTGAAAGCTAGATTTTCACCCAAAGAAAGGACACGACAAGAGATTTGAAGCTGAAGTCCCTCCAGGGCATTCTCGTGAAAATTCGGCAAAGAATTATAAACTATTGGTATTCCGACAAAAGCAAGGTAAACTATGTTTTTTGAGATGCTAAAAGTTTTAATGTATGTTATGTCCTAACAATTATCACTTATCAGTCTTATTAATGTTATGTTTCTAATGATTTTATTACGATACTTCTGAAATTGTTGCAAAGCACGTGCTAGCCTGGGTTATTATCACACCAATGGTTTACCAGTTTGCCAAACTCTAGAGATGAATTTGTTATGTCAATCCAATTAAGCATTTAGATTTTTACAAATTTACTTTTGAGCATTGAAATATAATTTGGATTTTGAATTCTTATTCGTATTTTTGTAGAGAGAGAGAAACAAAAGAGAGCAAGTGATTGAGTTCTTTGACATTACTCACTCCGACAAACAAAGCGGTTATATTCAAAACACTCAAGCTGAAGATTAATTGCTTATGGCCACACTTTTTTCTCTCCTTTGCTGTCCCCAAAAAACTTGCCTGCACATTTTTTCAATTTCCATCTAGAAATGCCCCAGTGGGATCTTATAACTATTACTTAAACTAGCTTATTACACCTTTTCATATGATTAGCTTTGTCACACAAAATAATGACAATAACCTAAGTCAATTACTATTCCTTACATATATAAGTTTTCTAGCATGTAGTTTGATAATTCTTACAATTGATTGAGAAAAGGGGTATTAGCCAGAATATGAGTTGATCTGCATCCATTGGGATGCATGTGAGGTTACTTGTAAAAGAATTAAGGTAACATTCAATGGATAAAGTTCTTATTCTTTACTTAAGTCAGAATATGAGTGACTATAAAGAGCCATGCAAATGCAATTATCATGCAAAATATGTAAATTCAATTAAACTTTGATATGCTGAATAATACCCCTCCGTAATATATAATTTTATACCATCATCTTTTTACTTCTTTTTTTTCATTGTATTTGTACTTTATTAATTTCTTTGTAGCCACTGCCAAGCAAAGATTGAACCATTCTTGCCCTCTTTCACATCAATTCCTCGTACTGACATAGAGAATCAAGTGTTTGATGAGCTACTGTACGACCAGAAGTTCCTAATCAACCACCCTTGGGCTTTGGCTTGGAGTGAACGAATGATGTTTTGTGTTCAATGATCAGATTACGAAGAAAACGTCTTATTCTTCAAAAAATGGTAAAGCACTAAGAGACCGTCGGACAAAAGAATACTACTCACTTACCTGAAAGCTCTAACGTCACAAATGAGTGATGTACTAAAAGCTGTGCGCCGGCGGGTATGCTTCCACCGAGTTCCTGAGTGCAACAGAGTCGGTTTTAAGTGAAAAAATGCTCAGGTTGTGTTTAATATTTGTTTCTGAATTTCATTAACTTTGATTTCTGATTGTTCCTCAATCTACAACTGTAAAACGCAATTACCCTACCCACCCCTTCATTGTTACTGTGTTTCCTTTTGCTTTTGAATTTTCACACGTTGTCCCTCTTCGTTGTTGCTCTGGTTTACGAGTCCCTTTTCTTCATTTATGTTGTCATGCTGATTAAGTGAGCTTTAAAGTGGATTTTGTGTCTGCAGTAGTTTGTAGAGTGCATAAACATCGATCAGTTCAACCATAAACTGCAATTTTTGAAGTGATTAATGAATGGTTAATTCAGCCATAAACTAGACCCTTCTTAGAGCAATAACTTGCCATAAATTGTTTGTGGTCACCTTGCTTGTGTGAGCTGCTTTAATTTGTGTGAGCCTTAATGGCTCAAACACGAGGAGGCCTGCTGCCCAGGAGGTGTTTGAAATCTGCTGCTGCTCTGCCACCTGCACCATTATCCCCTGCCCCCTGCTGCGCGCTGATACCGTACTTTAGCCACTTCCTTGGCTGTGCTGCTGCCCTGGTGTCACCACCACTGGCTGCCCCAACGCAGCTTTTCTCTGCTGCTACTGCGTAGTATGTCGGTGTTGCAACCATCTCGCTGCCACCACACTTTAACCAAGTTCACTTAGTCCTTTGCTCCATCTTTCCCTTCGTCATTCTTTTTCTGTGATTTCTATGTTGATTGTATATGACTTACGATTGCTTTAAGCAAAATAGCTAAGAAATGAAGATGGATGATTAAAACTAAAATATCATACTCTTTTATTTATGAGCTAAGTAATTATCTTTCTATTCATGCAGGTAAATGGTAGCTGTGAAGAACAAGAGGAAGATTTGAAAATTAAAGTTGAAGTGATTTCTTGATCGATCGAGTACGTTATATTACAGGAGTACTAGCTAGCTATACATGTTGTCTTAATTTTTGCTTTAATTTGCACGCAATTAGTTTTGTATATAGTACAGTTAATGCTACAGTTTATCAAGTACGTTATGATTATTAGTTTTGGGCGTTCGTTGTATTGTAAATTCTCAATTCAATCATATATAAAAATAACTAAATTTGAGTTTGAGTAATAATTAAAATATATTTATATTATTCCATTTTTTACTTTTTAATTAATTATTAGTTAATATATAATATATTAATATTTGTTGTAATTTTGTAATTAATATTATATAAATAATAATAAATAATAATAATAATAATAATATATAATAATAATAATATTTAAGATCTCGACATATTTTAAGTGTCGCGAAAATCCTCCAATTCACTTATTCATTGTATTTTTCGACACTTATAAGTGTCTTGTCAAGTATATTTCGACACTTAAAGTGTCGATAATGTCGACACATTAAAAGATTGTAATCTCCTTCTGACACATTAAAATGTCAAGATATTTAATGTATGACACATTTAAGTGTCGATAATTGTCGACACATTTAAGTGTCCGATACGTCGACACATTTAAGTTCGTCGGTAATGTCGACACATTTAAGTGTCAAAAAAATTCTCGACACCTGAATTTCCGACACTTTTGAAAGTGTCGGGCAATAAAATTTCCGACACTTTTTAGTGTCGAGAAATCAACAAAAAAGTGTCGGAGAAAGCACTCCTTTTGTTGTAGTGGAGTCTGTATTGATAGTATGTGGAGTCAATTGGCGGTAACCCTAGCCATGTGAAAACTAACCACAAAAATTTCTCCCCCATTCAAAATTAATTTTCCACCTTGTCTTCGTTCCATAATTCCAAGAACTCAACACAGAGAGATGAGGCAAACCACTTGGATGCCTTCTCATCTACTGCCTTGAAAACAAATACAAATTAACTTTCCCTCTTTGATGATCAAACACCCTTACCCACTTATTTCCAAAACATGAAAATTGGATATGGTAATCTCTTAATGACCTTTCTTGAAAGCTTTGGCATTAAAGAGACAAAAGAAATCCTAACCATGCAAACAAATCAATTCATTCAACCCATTACATTGCATAGGCTAGGGTTAACTGTCAAAGATGGAGAGTGTGTGGTTTAAGGAACAGGAAAAGAAGTAGATCAGGAGGAGGAACAAAAGGATTACTGAGAAGGTGGAAGAGTCTGATAAGGTGAAAACTCTAGAGAAACTGTGACTGATTCTAAAGAGAAGAATGAGGATGAGGAGCCTCTCATAAAATCTGTCAGTCGTAGAGGAGGTAGAGGCAGGGAAAGAGGAGGAGCTGCTCAGAGAAAGAGTGAATGGACACAAGGAAAGGCACTGACAAGGAGTCTCTGCAAACCTTCTTTGACCTTAATGAGGAAGAAACCAAAGAAGGAGAACCTAAGCAGAGGAGCCAAGAAGGAGGAACCCAAGACTACTGATGTTCTCCCTACTCCTCCTACTGCTGTTGACACTTCTATTCTAGAAAAAACAGGGAATGGTCCTATGGTGACCACAGGTTCTGCTTTGGCACCTTCAGTCCCACCATAGTCATTGACGAGCTGAAGGGTCTCAAGGCTTCTGTTCAATCACTTCTATGCCAAATGGACAAATGAATACAAGTGTGCTAATATGGAGAACATGTTGGAGAATCTGACTTCATCTTCTCAGTCCATCCTGCAAGACATGGTGCAGCATATGTGAAGCTAGACACGTCCCAGAAGAAGATTTATGGCCAAGGTGATTGAAGTGTTGTCCGAGTTTGGAGGCCCTAAAGACCATGCTCCCTTCCCTTTCCACTATATATATATATATATATATAATATATATATAATATATTATATATATATATATATATATTATATATATATGAAAAATTACCTAAGACTTTTTGATAGTTGAAAAAAGTTAGTAACAAACATAAACATGAAAAATATATAGGGTAAAAAAAACTACTATAAATGAAATGATAGATGGAGATGGAGTTTCCATACGCATAACAATAGTAACATTGTAAATTACATAATTATAAAAAGGCACGGAGTACATAATTCAATTACATTTACACTATAAATTTAATAATGTAGATATCAAGATGTATATGCACGTGATTCTCATACTAATATGTTTCGCACTTGTCTCATTTGAATTTACAATAAAATGAAAGAAATATATTGACATTGTTAGAAAAGCATTGTGCTTTTGAATGTTTAAGAATGAAGAGTGAATTGTATGTGTTTTTATACAGTGGAGTATGCAAGTTATTTGTTTAACCACCTATTTATAAAATCATTATAAGTTACATAATTTGTGTCAAATTCATAATATGGTATACATATTGTATCAATTCATGATATTAATACATAATTAGTGTCTAAATTCATTATAATTATATTAGTGTCCAAATTCATTATGTATTAGTGTTATATTAATTGTTTTTGATTGATTGACATGTAATTGGAAATTTTTTGACTTTGAGTTGATTGATTTTTTATTTATATTTTTTCAAAACTATATTTAAGTGCTAAGGGTAATATTGTAAGTTCATAGGGGGACACCATTGCTCCCCCTTGGCTTATATAATAGAGATAATTAATAAGATCCAATGTATTCCGTAATTGCTTACTAGTAATTTAGAGAATAAAATTACAGTGTTGATCATAAAATAAGATTACATCCGACAAAGATATCCCCAACAACAGTAATAATATTAATAATTCATTTAGGTGCATATTTATGAAGGCAGAACATTTACTATCATACACTGATACATCACCGGTATTCAACCAGCAAATCGTTCTTCAGGCCTCTCCTCCATCATTGCTGCTCTCAAGCTGTGAAATGAAAAGGAGAAGAAACTAATAAATGCAACTCGAATATTCCAATGCATTAAAAAAAATTAATAATAATAATAATAAAAAAATTGGACTGATAAAAAACTTAAAATGCACAAGCAGCAACTCGAATATGTTTGCTTTTGTCCCAACGGCCAACACCAGTGCCTTTGTCCTCTTACCCTTTTCACCTTGCTCTTTTGACATTTCTCCATGATATTCAACAAACCACATATTTATCTCAATCAATTAATCTAAGCCTTATTCGGTAATTCCAAAACATTTTTATTTCAAAAGCCCAAAAAAATAGTTATGTATCATCAATTCATTCACCAACACTGTTAAACATCCTCAAATTGATCTCACAAAACAAAACAAAACAAAATTGCTATTTATACAACAAAAAAGCCCTGGTCCTAAAAACTTTGGAGTCAACCGCACATGAATTGTTTATGAGGAATGACAACAGATTGTTACACAAAATTAAAAATTTCTCACTACAAGTTGAGAGCTTCTCTCTCTAAGTTATTGAGAGTCTTTTCTTTCTTCTTCCTTCTGTTCTCCCCTCTGAATGTTTGACTTGTTTCTTCCTTCCTCACTCTTCCCCCTTCTTTCTATCTCTACTACTTACTATCATCATTTGGTTCTCACTCTGTGTGTTTAAGCTTTAATGGCAAATTTTGATTACTGTGCACCTCGATTCAACAGACAAGGACCGATTATCCAAGGAAAAAAACGAAGATACTGCATTTAGTAGGGATTACTCCCTTGCCATGGTTGGGAAAATTCTCGCTGAACGTAATTTCAAAGAAATTGATTTGGGTTAAACATCGACCGATCAAAGTTGAATTGGTTGGAAAACTTATCTTCTTCTTTTGTGAGTGCCTCGAAGATCGGGATTATCTCTTCCTTAAAAGCACTATAAATTACAAAGGTGTACTCGTTGCTATATCACACTAGTTCCCTGGTGCTTCTATCAACATTGTTATTCCTTTGGCTCAACCTATCTGGGTAGTGTTAGAGGGTATACCTTTTGAGGAAGAAAGCGCAATTGCGGCAAAAAGACTCCTCCAGTTGGTTGGCACGGTAGTAAGTTTTGACTCTTCTTCTGCTTCCATTACTACGAGACCCAAAACCATTATTCGAGCTAAGGTCAAGGTAAACCTTTCCCTTCCTTTAATCCCTGGGTGCTATTATGAATTTAGACCAAGGGAATCTTCTTGGGTTTTCTTTAGGTATGAAGGGGTTTTTGAATTTTGCAAAAAATGTGGAAGAATTGGACACAAACGTCCAAAATGTCAAGCAAAGGATGGAACCCTCCAGAAATATTTCAAATTCAGATACAACTTGCTTTCTGCGTTCAACGCGATCTTTGAGGATCCCTGTGAGCGATCTTTCTACACTAATAAGATTATTGCGCTGCCAAAACATGAGAAATTCAAAACTCTCATTCCCAATTTGTTAACTGCACGGAGTCTAAACCCTCCAACGAAGCTTCATGAGTGCCAAGGTTCGGCTACCTCTGAGTCATCTTCTAGCAAGGACAATAAGGCAAGCTCAGCACCATCTAAATGCAAACGAAGTGCAGTTGTGTTCTCGAATGATGACTCGTTTGGTGAGCCACCAAAAATTAAGACTGCTTGTCTAAGAAAAAGAAGAAAGTTCTGGGTTCCACACTTAGACGTTCAAAGCCGTCAACAAATGTTGAATGATCTCCATCCTCGGAAAAGGAAAGAAGCAACTACAATTGATCCGAAGAAGACAAAACTCAAACGATTTCACTACATCCGGGATAGAGTTTGTGGCAAAAGAAAAAGTCCTTCTACAAGGGCCTATGGGAAATACTCTATGGAGAATCTTACACAACATATCTCTTCCAGTATGGATGTCGACTCTGATAGCTCCAGTGATCATGGCTCCGTCAAGAGAGGAAGAGTGAGTTGCTTGCTCGTCTTCACCGGTTATTGGTAATCCTCCCCAAGATGATGCTGATGTTATGTTTAGCAAATCGGGTTCTTTACGGCTTAAGCGCAAGGCTAAGCCTGGTGAACCGGTTCAGGATGCCATCAATGCAAGGCTAAGGTCAAAACCTAGACTGCATGGAGTAAATGGTGATGGGAAAACACCTCTGGAAATTGTGGCGTCATCTCGAGTAGAGGCACCCATTTATGGTGCAACTCAGCTTTGTTCAGGTATTATTGCTCCAACTACCTACTTGTACCTAGATTTTGCTTCACTGCATCCGAGATCTTCTGACTGTCTATTACTATTGGAAGAGAATATGAAGAGGTTTCTTTTGAGTCGTATGTATGCAAAATATTTTAGTCTTACTGTTCCTGGCAATTTATTGTTTACTCAACCACCCCTCTATAAAGGAAGTGTATTGGGCAACGATTATTCCCCCGCTTTTCACTGGTCTTTGCCCGTTCAGTCCCTCTCACCATATCCACAATAAACCTTAATTCTTCCCAACTGTCTTCCTTGTTTTTTAATACTAAAATGGACCATGATTTGACACACTTGTTTGCTACCTCGGAAAGGTTATTTTATGGAAATATTGAGGATCTCAATGAGTTGGTGAGAGTTAAGGATAGGCTTTTTGTACCCATTTTCAACATTATTGACCGACAGTTCAGCCCTCTCAGCCAACCACAAATTATCCACCTAGCAGACTTGTTACTTGGGAGAAATGATTTGGGCTGCCCCTTCTTTTTCTGAAGCTTCAAGTGGATCCTCTAGTGGGGATTCATTTCATTCCGTTGAGTCCTTTGAATTCCAACAACTGCCAGCCCAACCAACACCAGCTCTGGACCTCCCTGTGTGTTTGGCCATCCTTACAGCATTTGGAAAGCCCTACAACTTCTGGCTGAGCCCTTTTGCTCCATTTCCTTTCCAGACCACCAAAATGCCAGCCCTCCAACTCATATCATGTCCCCAATCCCCCCACATGAAAACCAAAACTGCTTAACACCTGTCAAAAGTTCGAATGAAAGTGATGAGGAAGATCCCACCATTGCCCCTCTTATAAGCAGTACTCCTACCTCCTTGGGTCAAGAACAAGTCCAAAGGGACCAGGTGCCATAGGTACCACAAGAGCTTCCTCTACCTAATGCTGCTGATAATGATGCCGAGCCTCCTGAGGAGTCCTTTCCTTACAAGAACTCCCTGGGAAGTGATAGTAGTGCTTCCATTGATCTCCCCACTCACTTCATGCACGTGATCAAACTCGTTACATGTGAGTCCTCTAGCTCTGGTGAAAAGAGGAAAAGGAAGTTCTTTGGCTACATGGGCAGGAAATCACAAAGGAAAATTGCAGATGAGAGAAAGGAGAAAACTACACTACGTAAGAGATTGGGAAACAAAGTCCATGCCAAGCTGGACTTGCTTGAAGAGAAAGAAGATTGCTAGAGTTCTCCTAAAAGGAGAACCTGTGTTTACAAACTCGTGCAGCTAGGGTTGTTGAAGGAGAGGATCGTTTCAAAATAGAGTGGATGTCTGAAGACAGTACAAGGAGAGGTTGGCCAACAGCCTCAAGTGATTAAACGAAGACTTTGATGTGGAATTGTATGGGGGTTGGTTCAGAGGGAAACCCTCACAATTTCACAAATCTGGTGGTTGGTCTCTCAGATCAACCTTGATTTTGTTTTCCTCTGTGAAACTAAGACTAAGACTGATGTAGCTAGCTTAGTCCCTAGCTTTGGTAGGAAAGGTTTTCTTAATTAATTTTGCTGGTATTGACTCTAGTGGATGTGCTGGTGGCCTTTTAGTTGCTTGGCCCACCACAATCCAAGCTAATGTGTTGCATTGTAGCAAGAATGTTATTGTACTTGATGTGCTGATTAGAAGTACTACTTGTTCTTTATTTATGGTTCTCTCTACTTAGAAGAAAGAAGGAATGTTTGGGATGAGATTTTTGTCCTCAATTCAGCCTATGAAGGACCAAAGTGTTTCATTGGGGATTTTAACCAAGTGGAATTTCAAAGCCAAAAAATAGGGGGAAATAGTTGTATTCAAGGAGCAAATGACTTCACTTTCTGGAAGTTAACCTGTAATCTTTCCGAGCTTCCTAGTTTTGGGTAACCTTCACTTGGACTAATAATAGATTGGATGATGACAATGTATATGAGGATCTGGATAGAGCATATACTCTAACCCTGAGTGGTCACAACTTTTCCCTGAAAGTTCTGTGTGGAAGAATGAAATTCTGGTTTCTGATCATGCACCAATTGTTTTGCACACCCATCCAATTAATACGAGAAGAAAGAGACCATACAAAATGGAAGCCTGGTGGCTGGCTTAAGTGTGTTGAATCAAATGATATAATCAATGAAGCCTCTGCAAAGAAAATTCTGAAATTCTGAAAATTCTAAAATACTCTCTACAAAAGCAAAGCTTGGTGCCTCAACTTTAAGAGAAGTGATGGTATAACTTGGGATAAATTCAATGAACAACTCCTCAAAGTCAAGGGTGACTATGACGGCCAAGGCATTAAGGAAATCATCACCACCAAAAAGCAGTGTATTGATCAGGCAAATATTCAGCATGTCTATTGAAAGCAAAGGGCAAAAAATAGATGGGATATGTCATATGTGGGGAGATCAAAGTACTAGTTTCTTTTACAAATGTGTTAAGACAAGGAAAGCAAGGAATGAAATTTCTAGCTCTTCAAAGTGATAATGGTACATGGATTCATGATGAGGAGCAATTTGGAAGACTTTTCTGTGACTACTTTCAACACTTATTTAAGTCCACAACTGCCATGTTCTCTGATGATCTTCAAAAGCAAAGTTGGCTAGTTGGACAAACCCTAAGTACTAACCACATAGAGCACCTTAACAGTCCGTTTACTTTGCAGGAAATTGAAGATGATGTCTTCTCTAAGAAGCCTTTGAAGTCTCCAAGTCTTGATGGGATCCCTCCAGTGTTTCTCCAAAAGAAATGGCACCTCATCAAAAATGATGTTTGGCTCGCTGTCAAGTCCTTTGATAATGGCCACAAGCTCCGGGAAATGAACAGGTGTTTCATAACTCTAATCCCCAAGGTTGAACAGCCAAAGGTCACAGATTATAGGCCTATTAGCCTTTGTAATACTGTTTACAGAGTCCTTTCAAAATCCATGGTTCGTAGACTTAAGCTCATCATGAAGGATATTATAAGTGAGTTCTAAGCATTCTTGGTAGACTTATGTCTGAAAACTGTGTCATTGCTCATGAATTGGTTGGTTTGCTCAAAAGGAAGACCAAAGGGAAAAACTTTGAGGCCATTCTGAAGATTGATCTAAATAAAGCCTATGACAGAATCTCATGGAGTTTCCTAAGGGACATTATTATCTACCTTAAGTTTCCTGACAAGTGGGTTCAGTGGATCACTCAGTGTATAGTGTCTTTGTCTTATTCCATCTTGGTTAATGGTTGTTCCACTCCTTGGTTTGAACCAAAAGCGGGTCTAAGGCAAGGGGACCCTTTATCCCCTTATCTTTTTCTTCTTTGCATGAAATTTCTATCTAGAAGATTTGTCTACCTCCAAGAGTCTAAGCAAATCAAGGGTCGCAGACATGGTGATATGATAAATCACTTGTTCTTTGCTGATGATGCTCTTTTTTGCTTTAAAATTACTAAGGAACAACTATGGTAAAGAACACCATTGATGAATTCTGCACCATTTCAGGTGAACTTGTTAACTATAACAAGTCTCACATCTTGTTTAGTAGTAACACACCTGATGATGTGAAGAATTGTACCAAACTCCCTCTTGGCATGGATGATGTTGATAAGCTTGGGATATATTTAGGTTTCCCCATGGATGTTGATGGCAGAAGTTCAYTGGTCTTTAATGGCATGTATGAGAAGATTGTCAACACAATTTCAGCCTGGCAATTCTCTCACCTATCTCAACCTGGCAAGGCCATCCTTATAAACTCCATCCTAGTGGTGCTTGCTTCACATGTCATGGCAGTCTACATGTTCCCTAAGAAGATTCTCCAGAATTCTGTGTTACTGAAATTCTCTTGGGCAAGATCCATGGATAGGGGTGCTATTTACCGGAGAAAGCAGGAAATTCTTGAAAATCATAAATACCAGGGAGGTATTGGTTTAAAGAACATTGAGTTCCTTAATACAACTCTAGTTCACAAGCAGGCTTGAAGATTCCACAATCACCCTAGGCTGCTTGTTAGTCGTGTGATGCAAGCAAAGTACAAGGGAAGCTTCTTGGCAAATAGAAACAAGTCTTTACCAAATGGGGCATCCTGATGTGCTAGAAGCATAAGTAGGTCTGTGAACTCTTTGGAGGCTGGTATTAAAAAAAGAGTGGGTGATGGAAAAAATATTGATATCTTCGATGATGTTTGGACAGGTGACTCAAAATTTCAGGCTAGGCAAGGGGTTGACATTAGTGGGATAAAGTGGGTCTCTGACCTGATGAATGATAGCAAAGAGTGGAATGCTAGCTTGGTGTGGCACACCTTAAGGGACAGTGATGTGAAGCCGATTTTTGCAACTCATATTCCTGTTGACCTATGGGGGATCAATTTGATTGGAATTATACCTTCAATGGTCGTTTTATTGTCAAGTCAGCCTATAATTTTCTTATCTCTCAAAGAGAAATGCATGGAAGTGCAGAGCGTAGTTTTTGGAAACTCCTTTGGAGGAGTAAGATGAGTGTCAAGTGGAAACACTTTGCTTGGAAAATTGCCACTAATAGCCTTCCCACACTTGAAAACCTTAAGAAAAGAGGCATTCAAGTGGATGAAGCTTGCGGTTTATGTGATGGCCACGAAACCACCATTCACCTCTTCATGACATGTTGTGTGGCCAGACGCATATGGCTTGCTTCCCCCCTTGGGATCAGAATTGATGATAGCAGTGGGTATGACTTCAAGGACTGGTTCATTAGTTGGTTTACTTACCTCATTAAGGAAAAGAATGATTTGTGGATTACTCTGATGGCAGCAAGTTGGAGCATCTGGTGCCATCGTAATGAAGTTATTTTCAGGAATGCTACAGTCAACCCATATTACGTCAACCCATATTACATTATGACTAGATTACATGGAGAGATTGATCTTTGGAAGCAAAACTTTGTGGAAAGCAACAACGAGCCCGAGGATACAGCATGGCAATGCTCGAGGACACTTCCCCGAGGATACATTTGCATGGCAATTAGTGATGGTGCTTGGAAAGCTAAGGGCTCGTCGTGGAAAGTTGCGATTGGTTTGGTTGTAAAGCAAGGTTATACGACAAGACAAGTAGCTATCTGGGACATGGATGCAAGCCAAGCCGAGTTCAGTGATGTCCTGTTGGCGCTCAAGGAAGTTGTAGCTATCTCTACACAAGTTGAAGTCTAGACTGATTGCCAAAAGATTTTTGACTGCTTGCATGATGAAGAAAAGACTGACTGCCAAAAGTAGCTATCTCTACTTTGTCGGAATATCTTACTTGATATTGTTAGTATGTGCAACTCGTTTTCGTATGTAATAATTCGTAAAGTTAGTAGACATCTTGTTAGAGTATGTGCAATGGCTTACTTAAATGGTTCCCCAAATTGAAGTGGGACCCTATATGGGTAAGCCAACCATTGCACATGGGTTACCAATAAATAGGGAATGTAAATAAAATGGGGGAGTGGTAAGTTAAATGGGAAGGTTACCAAAATACTTTAACAAATGATAATGTGCCATGTGGCAAGGTTAGTTGATGAAAGAAAGTAAAAAGGGAGTTTTGGGGAGGTTGTGCATTATGGGTGACTTACTTAAATTTGAGTAAGGTGTATGAAACTTTTAGTGGAAAGTGATGTGGCAAGAGGAGGATAGGAGAGAAATATTTAAGTCACCTATCATTGCACATGCTCTTAATGAAGCCCATGTACTAGCTACTTGTGCTAGGAAAGGGCATTAATCCTGTTTTCGTTTGTACTTTCTTCCAAAAAAAAAAAAAAACAGATTGTTACCCCTTTCTCTCTCTCTCCCTCACACACACACACACACACAAGCACAGACACACATATTCTCTCACACACGCGCGCACGACACACGCACGCACCCACACCCCCCCCCCCCCATCACCCACACACACACAAAACAAAACAACCTAAATTCCACCCTCACCCATGCTAAACACCAATCCTTTTTTATCAAGTGAGGAGGAGAATAAATTTGAGGAAGGTGGTGCAGCTCTGGGTATTGTGACATGTCTGTAGTTTTGTTATTAGTTGTACAATTGCTTGTAAAAATGATATGCTCATTGATATTGTTTATCTTTGTTGCAGGGAAATACTCTGGGTGCCAGGGGAATAACATGCAATTGAGTGTAACACTTAGAGATATTATACCTGTCATTTTGCTATGTTTTCAAGCATAACAAAGGGTGAAAGAAGTTTTGTAATTTTAAGAATAAGACTCTGCACATTATTTACCTCATCTATGGTTACACACATACACATGCCCCACTACCCAAACTCGCTGTTGTACTGGTATAATCTGCCCCCAAATGGTTGTTGTTCTGATATAATCTGGGCCCCAAAATCCAATTGGCAGCTGCTGCCGTGATATACTGATATGCTCCCCCCCACCCAAGGAAAAAATAAAACACACACACACACACAGGCTGTTGCTCTGGTATAATCTGCCCCTAATTGGTTGTTGTTTTGATATAATCTGGCCCCCAAAACCCAATTGTTCTGATATTTTAAGCTATTGATGCTTTATAACATAAGGCGCAAGAAACAGCCTATAAAAAAGAGCAAAGGCACAAAAAGGTCTTTAAGCCTTGCAGAACTAAGATGCATATTCTCACACCTCACTGAACCTAGGCATGCCTAATGCTCACTTTTTAAAATTAAGATTACAGCTCAAGGATCAAATAAAAATATGGACATGGGAACTATGATAACAAAGGAAACCTATCAATTTTCAAAGGGGCATAAGTTGCAAGATATTCAAAATATTCTTCCAGCCATACAACCAAAGTGCTCCAAAACTGCTTGGAACTAGCCCGAACGTAACACAACACATTCTACCAAACGATAAAGAATTTAATGAGGATTCATGATGATTTTAACAATTAGTCTGGCAGCACCCCAGAACCCCAATCACACAATATCAATGTTTTCATCAAACCAACATCATCAATTTCCAAATTGTTTATGAGCTGTCTTGTGAAGACTTGGTTGTAACTACAATATTAAAGGTGCGAGGGGCAACAACTACAAGAATTGACAAAGTGGGTAAGTGGGCAGACAACACTTGCTTAGTTGGGTTTAATACCTATTTATGCTGTAATAGATCGTGCTGTTAAAGTGTAAATCATCTCATAATCTCAATGAAGCATCTCTCTCTCTCCCCCTTACCCTTCCCCCCCTCCCTCTCTCTCTCACACACACACATACAGAGTCACGAACAAAGAGTCACACACAAAAACAGACAGTCAGACACACTTCCATCCATTTTAAGTTGTCTATACAATTTGGTTCCTACTATTACATTATAAAAACATACAGATCTGAATCGAACGATGGATTTTATAGGATGTTTGGTTAGGGTATGCTTGAAAATAAAGTGCTATGAATACATTGGTTAAAGAATAAATTAGTAAGGTACAGATACTATCAACCCACTGTTTGCCCTATAAACACTTAACACCCGAGCTTAACCTATAATAAATCAATAAATCAATTGTAGAAGCCCAGCAATTGAAAGGTGGTACCTTTTAACAGCCAGCTTAACATATAATAGAGATCAATAATACAAGTAGATATAATTGAAAGGTGGTAACTTTTCAATAATAAACTGCTAGCTTTAATTATCATATATTTATATCGGTGATTGCTTGCTGGAAAATAGAGGCATAAATTGGTAATATCATATCAGAACAAAAATGAATAAATTAAAATTGAAAAGAATGGAAAGGAGTAAAAGTGGTTTGCATACCTAGATAGCAATATGACCATAAATTCGGCAGCAGGATTGGAACGCAGAGGACTTGGCAGAGAGTGGAGTAAGAAAGAGTTGATTGGAAGAAGGGGTTGTCCGGTGGACTTTGAATTGGACAGAAACAACAACGGTGTGGTCCTTTTCAATTGAAGGATCAAAATTTTGAAAATTAAGATAAAAAGTGGTGAAACAGAGCAGACCATTGCCAAGATGGTGCAAGGCATGGAAACGATTGCGTGAGTAGTCCTCCTCGAAGTGAGAGGACAGGACAACCTTCAACCATTGTTTGGCGGCTAAATCATAAGCCTCGACCAACTGCCTTGATTTGCGGGCATAGAAGTAGATAACCCCATCAACAAAAACAGCAGGACCGGCCCAAACTCCGTCGAAATCGTGGACGAGGCATTCCCAGGTAGCAGTAGCAGGGTAGTAGGCGTAGATTGGAGAGGTATAGGGGCGGAAGAGGTTCAAGTTAACAAGGATACGATCGCCCAAAGGATCAGACAAAACAGGAGAAGAAACKTGGAATTCCCTCCCYGATAAAGGAGAGGGCAACGGCAAGGGATCCCATGAATTGGAACTAGAATTCGGATCGAAAACCTGGGCGAAGCAGGAGCCATTCTTAGAGCTTCTAAATACAAATAGCTTGCCGCAGTGAGCCACGCAATTCGGAAAATGGTTATCCTCAGTGAAAAGAGGAGCTTTCCTCCAACCCAACTCGGGGTGGGCTAAATCGAAGTAAGACATGCCCTCGTGAACTTCAAAGATGTCGTTTTCTCCTTTCAATTCGGAATAATAATCAGAGAAATCTGGGCTTTCACTTGCCCTTTGGGGCATACCAATGGTGTAAATCACTGAACCTATCGACACAATTGACCCGATTCCGCAATCCCCTAAAAGTGTAAATCCAGTTTTTGACAGTTCACCTGTGTCTACATCCAATATCTGGAATTCGCTATACGAGGAACAGCATATTAACATTGATTCCTCCTTCTTCGCACTGTGCACCGTCCGTAACAATACCTTCTTCTTTGACGAACACTTTTTCAAATACCAATCGCCCATTATTTTATTTCTCTCACTATTTTTTTTCAACGAATTTCTCTGATAAATCTTAGCAGACACACCGGAATGAGGACGACAGGAGGAGAGAGACAACAAATTTGGAGATTAGGGCAAAATTGCAAAGAACGATCGATTTCCCTAGAATTTTCCTTTTCCCTCTCTTTTTTTAATACAAGTAACTAGTGTATCGGGGCCTTTCTAAACTATCTCAATGGCATTTACGCAACTAACTACTCCCTCGAGGAACTATATTCCTCAAACTTATGTTGGGATAAGGATGTCCTCTCACACTACATCATATAAAATAAGATTGTCTATGTGAAAAATAAGGTTGTTTATGTTCCTTGGGTAAAAGTGAAAAAAAAAAAACCGTGGGCCAGCAAACAGGAATGTGGGTCCTCCTATTCAGATGTCATCTTTCATATTGTAAATGGTTGTCTATGAATTTATATGATTATCTACTAGTTATTAATAGTTGTCTATGTGAAAAATAAGGTTGTCTATGTGAAAAATCGTGAGTGAGCATGTTATCCCAACATTAGTAAATGGTTTATCATGCCTCCTACTCCCTCTATATCAAAAAAAACTCGCAACATTTTCTATAATGGGTCGTAACATAATTCTAGAAACACTTGTCCTTTTTTCTACTTTTGGTAAAATTTTAACCATGATTTTACTAAAATACCCTTACTAACCCACTTAACCCAAATGTTTAACACATCATCAAATTCTTAATTTTTCATCTCAAATTTAATCAATCCTAATTACCCAAAATTAAAACCCCAACAACCACCACTATATCTCTCTCATCAACCCTATCTTCATCAATCAAACCCCAACAACCTCAATCAAACCCTCATCTCTCTCATCAACCCTATCTTCATCACTATATCTCTCTCCTCATCTACCCAAAAACTAATCACCTCACCAACCACCACCAGCCACCTCACTGACCACCAATACCCACCACCAGTCACTTCACCGACCACCACTACCCACCACCAGTCACCTCGCCTCGCAACTACCTTCTCCTCCTCCAACAACCACCTTCTCCTCGCAACCACCAATTGCCAACAACCCCACAACTCCTCGCAACCACCATTTTTAGATCAACAATCCCTCGCAACCACCATTTTCGTTTTTAGATCTAACAAATAAGGGTTCAAATTTTCTGGGTTGTGCGATTTGTGGGTGGTGCGATTTATGGCTTGTGCAAAGGAGGGTTCGAAAGGGTGGTTCGAAGGAGGGTGCGAAGGAGGGTGGTTCGAAGGAGGGTGCAAAGGAGGGTTCGAAAGGGTGGTGGTGCGAAGGAGGAGGGTTCGAAAGGGTGGTGGTGCAAAGGAGGAGGAGGGTTCGAAAGGGTGGTGGTGCGAAGGAGGAGGGTGGTGGTGTGAGTGGTTTGGGTTGTGGGGGTTTGTTTATTAATGAGTTTATTTCTCTCTCCTATTTTACAATTAATCATGATTAGTGAAATTTAGAAAGTTAACACTCCTTCATACGAGTGTTGCGAGTTTTTTGGTACGGAGGGAGTATATTGTTGATAAACTTGCCTCGATTACTATTTTTTTCATTATGGAGTGGAGTGGTTTCATTATTTTTTTTCAATTGAATGTTGTTTGTGATGAGATGAGAGAGAAGAGAGATGAGAGGAATGAGGAGAGTCAAATAAGAGGAGTAAAGAGAGTAAAATAAGAGGAGTGCTTTTTAAATAAGTTAAAGGTATACAGGAGTAATATTCTAGAGAGTTGGATGGCTTCGATCAATGTGTCGTTATTAGTGGGCTTTCCTCGAAATATAAAAAATTTGTAAATTAGTTTAAGAAACCGGTTTCGATATGACTGGTCTCTTACATTAGTTTAAGAGACTGTTTTTAATATGACCGGTCTCTTTCATGTATTTAAGAGACCGGTTAATTTTAATATCCGATTTTTTATCTTAAGAGATCGGTGACTTGATTTAACCGGTTTCTTATAAATGGTGATTTTGCCAATTTTTGTAGTAGTGCCCCTCAAATGTCCAAAAATGAGGCTATGATGGTCATTTAATGCAAAACACAAAACATTCTAGATGCCATGGGCGATGAGTGTTGGTTCCCGAGTTGCTGGGTGCCGCAAGTCAAAACTCTCTCTAGGGAGTTTTTCTTGTCATATGTCAGCCTCAGCAGGGCGTATTCGAGGGGTATGAGTCTTACTTTCTTTATTATTCCCCTTTTGCTTTCTTAATTTGTGCTCTTATCTTGTCTCAGTTTGCAGAGTTAACTATTTCCAAATATACACAAGATTGGATATAGTTATCATTGCCATGCAGTAAGACAAGATGAAAGTTCATACCACAGGGTGCGATGGCAAAAATGGTGCCAAATGTTTCTTCACACCAATGGGGCCAATACCCGGACCGCCTCCACCATGTGGAATGCAAAAGGTTTTGTGCAAATTGAGATGACAAACATCTGCTCCAATGTATCCTGGACTTGTGAGACCAACCTATAATGAATATATGCTTAGAGTTAGAAGGTATGTAAATAAATAGCTCACAGGAGATTGAAATCCATCACAATTATCACATAACAACCAGWGCATATCAGAGAAAACAGAAGACTGAACAACATCTCTAAGCAGTAACTACRATAAGTAAGGAGTATATTATATTTCGAAAAGCAGAYGCAGCAGCAACTTTTGTATGACCGTTGTTTGCCAATGACTCTACTGYCAGCATAACCTAAATTTCTGCCCTGTATACACTAAGCCTGAAACCAGGAGATGATATCTCGTCGAAGACATGATGGCAATGCTGAGGGAAATACACATAAAGAAACCAAAGCATATGCATTAGAATTGCTTCTAATATCTATTTTCAACAAATTATCAATTGATATTAAGAAGACAAGATCAACTAATCAATTAACCTGTGATTCATGTTGGCACCATCCATGTATACTTGACCGCCATTGTCATGKATGATCTTGCAGATCTCCCCTTGACTATATTTTAGAAAAGTATTTCAAATCAATCTCAAGCCTTACAAAATTAAGGTTCTACTAATAGACAGCACAACTATGCTTGAACACAAACGCCAAATCCCTAAGCTAAATTATATATAAAGACTAAAGAGTCACCAGGATGTRGTCTTTGATATCTGAAATATGTATGTCCCAAAACTATTTTTTAAAAAGCAGCATTCAAAGAGAATAAAAAATATGTATAAAGTCCAAAAAGCATGTATATTGTAGATGTCTAAGAGTTTAAAAGGCTCTCTTGGACGTAACAAAGGAAAGGTTTTGTAACAACAGAATTATCGTAGATGATGTTGAAAAGAACCATAGATAAAGAAATTTAAGTTCCCAGACTCCATGAATCAAAACACAAAACCTTTTACAGCTGACTACAGTTTTCAATGTGGTTGCATAGTAGAAAAGATAAGCTCTCAAAGTGAGCTCACATGGTAGTCCGTAACAACAGACACGCAGTACATCTTTACAACTTATGAACAAGTTGAGAATGCATGCAGAAGGTTTCATGTTTACATTAATATTTTAATTTCAACTTAATTTAAGATGTATATCAAGATTCTAAATAATACCAACAATGGAGCTACTAAGCTAGTCTAGAACAGCCCATACCATATGGTAAGCTCGAATAACCATCAATCCAGCATATTCCCCAGCAGCACCAGCATTGGGTTGCAGAGAGAAAGAGTCAAATCTCATGTTAAGGGGGTGACAGCAGACAAATCACTAGATCTTCGAACATCTCCTGCAACACCAATCAAACCAAAAGATAGAGCAAGGCACATTAATTTAAGCATAAAATGAGAAAAAGACAGAAATAGATATACTAGCCATATTGATTTAAGCATCTAGAGAAATGGTAAGGATTATATCTTGTCCCCTCTTACACTTTGTACATTATCGAATGAAACAAATATAAATGTGCAACATAAAATGAGTAGATGACTAAATATCTAATTTGTGTGCGTTGTGTCTTATAAATGGTATTGTATGTGGAAAAAGATTTGAAACTTGCGAGGCAAACGTTCCCACAAAATTCCTACTAGTTCTTTCTTAAGCACTAAGTCAAATGACCAAAAAAGCAGTAAAGAGTAGTGATGAAAATCAACATCAAAAATTTCTTTAAGTTGTAAATAAAAGGCGTACGTGTTAGCCAATTCCATACTTGAGACAAAAAGAACAGAAATGGAAGAGGAAAGCAAAAGGCGCTACGTATGTATGGATCATCCTAGCTGCAGTGTGTTTAGACTAGTTTTTTTAAGTTTGAAGTTAATATATGATCTTGTATTGAGGTTTGATGCTTTTTTCTTAGCTTGCATCTTTTTTTAACTTTCAGTTTTAGCTTTGTATCTTTATTTGCAATTCTTGATTTTAGACCTCTTTTTAGCTAGGAGATAGAATTTTCCAAGATATGGGTGCTTGATGTTGTATTAATGAATTATGAACGAACATGAAGAAGTATACAGTACGTCAGTACATAATAATCAATTCATAGTTACTAAAATACATTTGATCTCTAACTTCTGGTATATTCTTTATTGAATTTAATGGGGAGAAATTTTTGCTGCGCTATCAATATCCCATGTTGTATAAGAGCTACTCTATATTTGTGCAATTATTCATTAATTACACATTTATCAGTATGCATGTTATATGTATAGAACACATATGAAAATCTATCTTTTTTTACCGGTTGATAAAACTAAAATTATTTCATATAACACGAAGAATTTAAGCTTAACTGTGTGAATCAAATAAGAACTTTAAACATGTAACGATGATTATGTTATCTATATAGCTTATTTTAAATTTAGATCATTTTGTTGATGCAAAAGCAGGCTATTTTACATTTCAAATAAGCTTCTTCCCTTCTTTTTAGTTGCCCTAGTTTTCCAATTATGAAGTACTTGGTACATGAATTTCATGACTTATGAAATTATGCTGTATATACAGAATGCTTACTACATTCACCTGCCAAAGAAAGGACTATGCGGGGACGGATACATCCCAATAAGTGGTCGGTCGTCCATTGTCTCATCGGTGCTAGCTCACTCTTCGTTCTAACTAATCATGTTTGATTCATCTCTTTAAACATTTATATACGGAGTACTTCAATTCCGACCTAAAATGATGKAAGTACCCTCTTGATTTTTAGATATAAAATTATAAATCATATAATGATAGGCATTACACCAAAATCGTGAGCCGTGGGGATTATTGGTTAGTTAATGCCCTGGCCTTATGTGGTTATTCACATAATCACATAACCCTCGAGTTAGTTATATTATGACACAATAGCTTAGGGTGGCATTACTAGCATACAGTATACAGTCAAAGGAGCCTGCTACAACTTTATTTATTTTCTACTTTTATTAAACCAATCAATTATATCAATCAATAAAGAAAAGCAAAAGAGAAAGAAGGTGAAAGACTGAAAGAGTAAAGATTATTGAATCATGAATCATGATAGTATCATGCATAGAATTCATCCATCTCTGTTGTATGTATGATGTATCATTCGTTCCACTTTATTACTGATTTGATGATATTACTGATTAGATGATATTTTACTGATTACAAAATCAGAAGACTCAGAACATTTAAAAAAAATTAGAAAATTAGAAAAAAAACCTAGACCTATAAGAAAATCAGAAGCAAAATCAAAAGCAAAACCAAAAGAAAACACAAACAAGATCTAAAAAACCAAAAAACCCTAAAAATAAAACTAAAGAATCCAGGTAAACTCAAACTTAGGTTCAAATTGAAAAAAACAACGAAAAACGAAATAAATAAAAAGAATCAAAAAACTAATTAAAAATAGGTAAAATCGAAATCAAAAAACGATGCAAAGCAAATAATACGAATTAAAACTCAAAAAACAAATTCCAAAACCCCAATTTTTTTGAAAGAGTACAGATCTAGGAAAACAATTAATAAGAAACTGAAAAAATTGAGAAAAGAAATGAAAAACAACTTCTTAAAATTAACTAAAAAGGAAAAAAGGAGAAAACTAACCACAAGATCGGACGAAAAAGCAGCGGCGGACGTGATTCATACGGCGGCGGACGAGATTCAAGCAATGCAAAGCAAATAATACAAATTAAAACTCAAAAAACGAATTCAATTGAGGATAGAGGATGTGAGAATGTGAGGATGAAAGGATTTAAGGAAAAAATTAAAAAAAATAGGAGAGAGAGGGGGAAGTCAGTGAGAGAGTGTGGGAAAGTAAATGAGGAATTTAGGAGGAGAGGAGTGTGAGGGGAAGTCAGTGAGCATGAGTTTCGAGGGAGTTGGTGGCTTTATTAAAAAAATAATTAAAGCTCTATTGTGAGTTACGAGGGAGTTTTGAGTGGTCAGTTTTAATTCCGATTTGAAATTCGGTCGGTACACCGACCGATTTTTCGGTCGGTAATAATTTTTTTATTTTTATTATTTTGTGCTGATGGAGTGAAAGTTTTGGGTGACAAAAAATTAATAACTTACCGACCGAATTATCGGTCGGTATTACCGACCGATTTAAAATCGGTCGGTAATACCGACCGTTAATTCGGTCGATATATTACACCGATCGGTTTCGGTCTGTGTCAGTCGGTGTTACCGATCGATTTTTTTTCGGTCGATAATTTCGGTCGGCCTTAGGCGAAATTCTAGTAGTGTAAATTGTGTTGAAAATGTCAACACTTTTTTGTGTCCTAAATTGTGTTGAAAATCTCAATACTTTTTTGTGTCCTAAAGTGTGTTGAAAATCTCAACACTTTTTCGTGTCCAAAAATGTGTTGAAAGTTTTGACACTTTTTGGTGTTGAAAATCTCAACGAATTTTGGTGTCCTCAAATGTGTTGAAAATCTCGCCACTTTTTTGTGTCAAAAAATGTGCCGAAAGTCTCAACACTTTACAAAAAAAAGTGTTGATATATTCAATAAAAAATAGTGCCGAAGATCTCAACACTTTTATGAGTTGAGAAATGGCTTAAAAAGTGCCTGAAAACCACTTTTTTGAGATTTTGGACAAAAAAAGTGCCCCATATTGTGTCGAAATTAGTGACACCCAAAATGTAGACACTATTGCTATGTGTTGAGAATTAATTTCTCAACACTTTTATGTGTTGAGAAATGGCTTAAAAAGTACTTGAAAACCACTTTTTTGTAGTAGTGGGTGGAAGGTGACTGATTGGGACAACTCTAAGTTGTGTTGCTTCCCCAATTACCACATTTCCGTTCATTTGAGGAATGGACGGGTATGTTGCTTTCACTTGTCTGGTTACTTTTGTTTTGTCTCGTTTGCTAAATTTCGTGTAATCCCTTGTGTAGAGTGAGTACTGTACTCGGACGTACGAAACCTCTCATACGGTTGGCGACTTGTTCCGCAGGGAGTTCTTTGAGCGTCGTGGAGGAGTATGGGATATCCTCGGCCGATGCGGCTTTCAAGATTTCGTTCTCAACCTGACCAACCAGTCATATTTGCTTGCTCTCAAGATCCCGGTGTTCGGCTTGATAGAGTTGTTCTGGGATACCACAAATACCTTTCACTTCCCGTGGGGGGAGATGGCTCTGACCCCATATGACTTTGCTATACTGACAGGGCTTGCTTTTACTGACAAGCTTGTCCCTTTAGACAACGAGATCAAGCTTTCTAATCCTCGTTTAGAGGAGTGGCTGGGTCCAATTGCTTCTCGCCTGCGAGCCGAGAGTGTAGACAACAGGGCATCGCAGAGCATGCTCATGGAGGTTTTGGAGTTGACAGGCACCACCGATGAGCAGCCAGCTAGGATTTTCATCCTGGTGATGCTTTGCACGACGTTGTGTCTTGATAAGGGCATGGGGAGCAGAGTTCAGCTTCGCTTTCTCCCCATTCCAGAGGATCTTTATGTAGTTTCCTCTTATGACTTGGGTGGATTCGGCTATGCCGCCTTGGTGCATTCTATGAGGTTGTGCTACCGTGAGCTGGATGGCGCTGCAGTTCCTGCATAAGCTGGCTATTGGAAAGTGCTTGAGGTAATTTTCTTTGATTTCTATCGCCTTGTTTACGTTTGATTTTTCTCTGTCGGCTGACCTTGTTAGCTGTACTTGCAGTTCTTGGCTTACGAGTACTTTCCACTCATGGGCTTGATGCCTAGGCTATCCCCCCATGTGCAGCCTGCTCGATGGCCTGTGATGATGTGGTGGACACCCCGACACACTCCGTCTTGGACTGGCAGGCTCCAGAAGCCGAGGAGGATTTTTCACTAGTTGAACCCAACTGAGGTGAGCTTTGCTGCCTTTTACTTGTATGTTTTCTTTGAATGCTTACAATTTTAACCATATTTTGTTGCAAGTGGAGTGGCACCCATGGAGGCGAATGGGGAACGCGAGGCCGAGGAAGTTCGTTGCAGCGGCCGAGCTTGCTAGGAGGCAATGCCTCTTTTGGGGACCTCAAGGGCCTGTCTGGTACCTCGGGAAGCGTGTGGTGAGGTAACATAGCCTTTCTAAGCCTACAGTGCCTCAGGATCCTCCAGGCACTATGAGGGATGAGGATTTGCTGGCCACCACGCTGTACAATGACTTGAGTCATGGTGAGGCGGTAGAGTACCATCTCTTGCGTGGTGCTAGGAATCAGGACGCTTATGAGCGTTTCCCAAAGGAGCGACTAGCCCCCCGAGTCGAGCTAGTTGCCATCTTGCCGAGGTATGAGTCTTGCTTATCCACACCTTTCTTTGCATTTGCTTTCCGTTAGTTGTGCACTAACTTTGGCTTGGCTTGTGCAGCTTAACTACGACCTCGGTGAGATCCCCCTTGCGGACTTGAGGATTCGTCCTGGCTCGGACGAGTTCATTGAGCTTGCTCCTCCAGCAGCTTGGCACGCTCAGAACTCAATGACCCCTAGAGCTGGTCAAGTAGGGGACGTTTTATTTGCTTGGTTTTGTCATTGCATGCCAATATTCACTCATGTGCTGACTTGCTTGACTTGTGAAATATATGCCTCGGGCAGGCGTCATGAGGCTGCTAGAAGTGATAGATGCCTAGAGACACTCCTACTGTCAACTGAGAGACTCGGTAAGTGCACCAAATCTTGTAATTTCAAATCTTTGTAGGTTTAGGAACCCATTTTTGACTTGAAAATCCTTTTGTAGGTTCGTCAGGGCGACGAGGAGGATGCTGACGTTGATGGCGATGCGCGAATGAGACCGGTTTCTAATTGGGTGGAGCTTCGACCTTGTCGGGCACGAGGTTCACGGGCGGCACTTCGACTTCCCATTGTCAGCCCAGACCTTCGAATTAGTTTACAGTACAAGGGACCCCTTCTGTAGTTTCGTTCCCTGATGAGTTGCTGGACGAGTCTGCCTTGCAGGTGCTATCGTCACTCGACTTTTCGACGTGTCGCGAGCAGTAGATGTACTTGTCACCGGTAGGGAAGGGGGTGACCCTAGCTCTGCATTTATTGATTTTAGGACTTAGTTTAGACCTACTTAGACTTATTTGTTGACATTTTCTTGACTTGACATAACTTGACTCAACTCTAGCTTAGACTCGAGTGTTTGTGAAATATGACTGGACTTATGTATGACTCTAGACATAGCTCATTTTGTAATGCCGAGCTTTGATTACAACTTGCAAAAGCCAACTTGCTAAATATATGCAATGTATGTATTTAAACTTCTAGAACGACGTCGATCGTCTTGTGTTGTTGCGTATGTTGTGTTGCGTTGTTGAGGCGAATGTCGGCTTATTCCTCTTTGAAAGTGCAGGCAAGGACTTAAGTTGGACCAAGAACTGCGTGCCAACGTGCATGGGAGCAGCTAAAGAGAGCAAAATCGGCAAAAATAAGCCCAAACTGGGTGTAATAGCACCCAGGCTGGGCATAATTACGCCTAGAATCGAGCAGGTTTTGCCGAAACTTCGATTTTAGGCAAGTTTGTTCGCCATAATTGCTTATAAATAGGGGTTTATGCACGCCCTAATTCATTCATTACAGCCTCCTTAGTGCTTAAAAACCTCTCTTACATTGCTTTAGACTTCATTTAATTCATTACATCGAAGAATTTGCAACAAATCAAATGGAGAGAGACTTWYCTAATGCTTTGAATGATGTGCTCTGAAACTTGGATGCTCATGAAAGGGAGGACCTTGCAAGGCTGAATTTGTGATGTTCTCTTGACTTTAAGGTATGTAAGTCTCGATACAAACCTTCTTTATGCTGCTATAAGCTTGTGGGACCCACTGATGCATTGCTTTCGTCTTCGGGACAAGGAAAATGTTCCTTTGCTTGAAGATCTTGGTGCTATTATTGCCTGGCATGTTGTAAGTCTCCTTTGTATCCCTAATACTGTTGATCGCTTTGTTGACGAATATGAGCGATACTTTAGAGTTAGCCCAACTGTTTCACGACGCATAGTGCATGGTCGGGAAATTGACTTGCTTTCCTTAGTTGATTATATTGCTAGTGATGCCTCTTTCCGTAGAATTTACCGTAGACGTGCAATTATGATCTGCTTGTTTGCACGTTTCTTATTTGTTCATGGCAAGCCCAATGTTGGTCATGCTAGCATTATTTCTATTGTCGAGCAATACGAGGCTAGTCGTACTCCTATGTCGTTGTGCATGGGGGAGTTATTCATGATGCTTGGCCGTCTTAAAAAGGATGCGCATGCGCCCTTGTCTGGATGCCCTATTTTGTTGCAGGTACAATATTTTTTTCTGAATATTTGCAAAATTGTGCATTTATACAAATATTATTGCTTGTTTATTAATGTGATGACTAAATGTTGCACATGCTGCTATTTCATGACAGATTTGGCTGATGGAGCGTTTGAGCCTAGTTGAGGCGCCCTAGAATCCCGTCAAATACTCTGCTAAGGGATTCTTTTCCCGTAAGAGGGTKCATGTCAACAAATCTCAGCATGAGTGGATTCTTATCCTTGTTGACCGTGGCATTCTCGTGCGGTGGACTGTCCCTTGGTGGGGTATTAGGAGTATGGTGCATACTTGCTTATCTTCATATGTGCGCATGGCTAGGTTGACTGCATTGACCTTTTATTTCCCTTCAAGGGTGATGAGGCAATTCGAGAAAGTTAAGATTATTCCCGCTGTTGACACAGTTTGTCCTAAGGACAAGCGCTTGCATCCGGGCAATGCAATAGAGTGGGAGTAATACTGGGAATCCAATTCTACACTTGAGGTGACCCCACTTGCTCGAGGTGACCATAAGATTTCTGCTCATTACCATGTCTGGATGAATGCCACTAATGTGATGGGCAGTGTTGAGGTAAGACGTGCGGAGCAGAAGGACCATATCAAGAGTAATAGACGGGGCTGTGACTCTACTGAGACCCCTATTGCTAAGTCTAGAGCCGTTTTTTCTAAGGACAGACTTGGTCCTAAGAAGGTGCCAGTTTGGAGTAGGCTTGAAAGACTTTCTCCTTTGAGGATTGACTCAAACGTTGCTGAAAGAAGACTCTGGCCTAAAGAGGTGCTTAGAGGTGATGCTAAAGGAAAAGGGAAGGCTATTATGGAAGATGGACCCAGGAGACGCAATTGGGTGAGGAAGCCTAAAGGTGAGAGCTCGAGTGCAAAGAAGGATGATGCAAAGGAGCAAGAAGAGGAGAGGAAGGAGTGATTGCTTTTTTCCGCAACCCTTGTTAATTTAATATTTGTTTTATTTATGGTTGAATAAAGTGATTGGCCTGCGAGCCGCTTTTGCATGTCATGTAATAAGTGAACTTAGAGCTTGAAGTTTCCTTTTACATTATAGTTGCTCAATTTTAATAACAAGTAGTAATAAATTACAAACTTGCATTACTTTTTATACATTATGTTTACTTTGAGCATGTTGACGAAAACTTCGTCCAATTGCCACTTGACTATTGTTCACTTGCTAATCCCAAAACAAGTATGGCACTTGTTATTATGGCCTAGCCTTAGGGTGAGGCTGCCTACGTATCCCGTAAGGAATCAGGCCATCCGTAGTTCTGATGCATGATGCCATTATATTGCTGAGACGCGGTGCGCGTGTATGCCTTAGACGTAGTATTTCTTGAGCTGGTCTAAGTTGGTGAGGCTGTAGAAATTATCGCCATTTTGTGTCCATTCGTTGAACTGCCCCTTTTGGTAAGATCTTCTTGTCAATGTAGGGACCTGCCCAATTAGGACGAAAATTACCTCAAGGATCTAGGACAATTTTTTGAAGTGCTTTAAGAACCAAATGACCTTCTTTCATGCCTCGTGATTTGATTCGCTGAATGAAGTACCATTCGACCCTCTTTTGATATGCTTGCACATGATGCTAGGCTGCTAGCCATGTTTCGTCGAGTAGAGCTAACTCATCGAATCTCGCCTCTACCCATTCGGCTTCTGGGAGTTTCCTTTACTTGACAATGCGTAGAGACGGGATCTCTAGTTATACTGGTTGAACAGCTTCGGCTCCATAGACTAGTGAGAATGGAGTAGCTCCCGTTAAAGTGCAGATAGAGGTCTTGTAACCCCATAGAGAGAAGTGTAACTTTTGTGGCCAATCTCGATAGTTCTTCGTCATTTTAGAGATAATTGTTTTGAGATTTTTGTTAGTTGCTTCAATTGCCCCATTGGCTTGTGGCCTGTATGGTGATGACTTGTGGTGCTGAATCTTATATTTGGCCATCAGATCCGCACCATCTGCTTGAAAGTGGGTGTCGTTGTCACTAATAATTTCGTGAGGAACTTCATAGCGACAAATGATGGTTTTTTCAATGAATTTTCCCACGTGCTTAGCCTGGAGCTTAGCATATGACGCTGCTTCGACCCACTTTGTGAAGTAATCTATGGCCACAAGTATGAATTCATGACCTCCTTGCCCGGGCGGCGTAATCTTCCCTATTATGTCTATTCCCCACCTAGATAAAGGCCACGGAGAGACAAATGTGGATAGGTGAGACGGAGGAACTTGTTGTGCATTGGAGTATTTTTGGTAGGTGTCGCATGTACGGACGTGTTGCATGCAATCCCTTTCCATGGTTGTCCAATAATACTCCAATTTGATGATTTTGAAGGCCAAGAATCCGGGTGGCTATTTATGTGGGTGTCACAATTCCCGTTATGGACGTGCTCCATGATCGTTTTGCTTACATATTGAGTGATGCAAAGTAGGTGGAGACCATTATAGTGGCGCTTTGTAGAGTTCTCTGCCGTGAAGCAAATATTGAGATTTGAGACGCCTCAGAGCTCTTTGTTGCTTTTTTGTTGCACTAGAAGGGTATTCGCCAGTTTCTAGGTAGTCTTTGTTGTCTTTGTACCATGGCTCTTCCGGGTCGAGGTTGGGCACCTCATTTTTTTCGTCTAAAGTGCAGACGTATGTTGGTTCTTGTCTTCGTTGAATGACTAAGGGCATTCTGGTCACTGAACTCGGGATTCGCACCATGGATGCGAGCTTTGCTAGTGCATATGCAAATTGATTGTCTTCACGTCGTAGGTAGGTGTATTTGACTTCGTCTACTTGGGATGCAATGTTCTCAAGATAAGACTGAGACGGAGCAAGGCTTTCACTTCGTACCTTCCATCGGCTTGAAATCTGGTTTATGATGAGTGACGAATCACCATATACCCATAATCTCTTAACGTTGAGTGCAACAGTACCTTGTAGTCCCAGAATACATGCTTCGTACTCTGCGGCGTTGTTAGTGATATCGGAGTCAAGCTTGATAGATATTGGAATATGCTCCTTTTGTGGTGAAATTAGAAGAACTACAATTCCATATCCCTTTTGATTAGATGCACCATTGAAGTATAACAACCAACTGTCTTACTCGGTCATCAAAAGTTCTTCGTCTGGAAAGTCAAAGTCGACCCCGTCTGGAGAGTCTGCTAAAAACTCGAAGACAGTACTACCTTTATCTGAACCTACTGGCAACTACCCTAGATACTCGTCTAGGTAGTCTTTGATGTCTTTGTACCACCCAAGAAACTCGTCGAAAGCTTGTTGGGCAACTACCATCCCATTTCTTGGGTGCACCTTTCTTTAGTTTCTTGAAGATGGGTTCACAAACCATTGTGAGTTTGGATATGAACCTGCTGATGTACTGGAGTCGACCCAAGAACCCTCGGATCTCCTTTTRATTTTGTGGTGGCCTAAGTGACATGATTGCTTTGATCTTTATTGGATCGATCTCGATGCCTCGAGAGTTGATGATAAAACCTAGGATCTTGGCTGAAGTGACTCGAAATGCGCATTTTTGCGGGTTGAGACGCATGTTGAATTGTCGGAGTCTCTAGAAGAACTTCCTTAGTCCAAGGTGTGTCCTTCGCGGTCTTTTGACTTGACGATCATATCGTCAACATAAACCTCTACTTCTTTGTGTATCATGTCATGAAGTAGAGCAGTGGCACCTCGTTGGCATGTGGCGCCTGCATTTTTGAGAGCAAAAGGCATCACAGTGTAGCAATATAGCCCTCACGGAGTGGTGAAGGTTGTCTTTTCCATGTCTTCTTCGGCCATTATGACTTGATTATACCCCGCATACCCATCCATGAATGAYAGCAAGYCATGATTTGTTGTGTTGTCTACGAGAATGTCTATGTGTGGTAGAGGGAAGTCGTCCTTCGGACTTGCTTTGTTTAAGTCACAAAAGTCTACACACATWRGAACCCGTCCATCTTTCTTAGGTACTGGAACCACATTTGCTATCCATTGAGGGTAATTAACGACCATAATGAAGCCTGCATTGTGTTGTTTGATGACTTACAGCCGAATGTTAAGGGCAGCATCCGGTTTCATGCGACGGAGCTTTTACTTGACGGACTTAGCTCCCTCTACGAGCGGAATTCTGTGTTGTGCGATGTCTGGATCAATCCCTGGCATGTCTTCATAGGACCAAGCAAAAACATCCCGGAATTCATTCAGTGTTGCAACCAGTTTATCCCTTTTCTTGCAGACTCAGTGTCAGACCAATCAGTATCTCCCGCGGCGTGTCGTTGTCGGAGATGTCTACCTTTTCTGTTTGCTCGATGACGGAAGTTTTCTTTTCATGCTCTTCRATTSCCTTTATTAACTCATTGTTGTTTTGTTTGTTTGCGAGTTGTGAATTAAAGCAATCATAAGAAGGAAAAGAGGAGTAAGCAGAAAGGAGCATATTATTAAACTTTGAAGAGAGTACAGATAAGTTTGTCTCCGAAGAGACTTGATTGACAAAGGAAAGGGAGATACTGGGCTCCTTGTCAGACTCAGGAGGACACTCCCTAGGACTAGCTATCCTAGCTTCTACGACCCTAGACTTAGACTCAGTCTCAGATTCAGAATCCTCAAACATTGGTCCTTCGCCCATGGTGCATTTGATGACCTTGCCTCCTAAAGTAGCTATCTTCACGGTTTTGCGCTAACCGTGAACCAAGCCTTCGATTGGTGTGATGAGAGTAGTGGGGTCAAATGCTTCTTTGGTCATTGCCATAAAAACCTCTTGTTCAGTTGGAGGATTGATTTCTTGGCCAAACAGGAGTCCCAGACCTTGTGCTTCGAGGCCATCTAGGGCAGATGCCTTGCTTGTGGGGCAAGGATCCCCATCTACAAAGTTGCAGTTGCTGAAAATCTCAAGTCCGGGATATCTATTGACATCCGTTCCTACAAAGTGCTCTGGGAATTCATAGTACGGAAACTCATCCCCTTCTTTAATGAACTGTCCATTGAGAGTGACTGGATATGGACTGAGAGTTATGTTGCATCCGTCCTTCTTCTTAGAGACTTTGTTGCGTACAAACTCCAAACGCTCTTTATAGGAAGGAATGTATCCAATACCGAACCTGTCATTCTTCGGTATGGGTTCCCGAAAGGGAGTTGCTCTTGCTTTGCACAGCCCGAGTGTCATCTCGAGGAAGTGACCCTTATCTCGTAGGAGTGCATTGACCACAAAGGTGGAATGTGGATGGAAGTCAAAAGGGACCTTATCCTCTTCCAAGACTGCTACAGTAAAACCCCATAAATCTTCATCGTTCTCATCATGCTCGATATGGATTCTGGGTTGCTCAATTGCTTCGATTCTCATAGGGATGCATCGATGGTGATGGGCTCAACTTCCAAAATGAATTTCACCTTTTAGTGGAGTGTAGAAGGGACGACTCCTAGCTCGTGAAGCCATGGTCTCCCTAGTAGCAAGTTGAAAGTTGGCTTGATGTCAATAACATGAAATTTGACCCTTGGCCCTGTAGTAATGTTGAGCTATACTGTGCCTAGAGTGTCCCTCTTGTTGTTGTCATAGGCTCGACTAGACAGATTATGAGGTTGCATCTCAGTTTGAGAGATACCTAGCTTCTGTGTGGTCCTTAGTGGACAGACGTTGATTGTGGAGCCGTTGTCGACTAATGTCATAGGCATATGGAGATTCTTGCAAATGACATTAACGTAGAGAGCTCTAGTATGCTCGTTGCCTTCCATTGGGAGATCCTCTTCTGAAAAAGGTAATGGAGGGAGCATAAGAATCCCGCATGACTAATCCTACCATTGTTTCGGGAGTAGTGTCATTAGACACATCCATTCGAGTCAGTGCCTGGAGAATAGCATCTCGATGACTTTTGGAAGCCACTATGAGTTGTCATATGTTCACAGCTGCCTTTATCTTCTTCAACTGTTTGATGATGAGATTCTCTTCTTGTGGAGGATGTGGTGTGACCTAAGCATTCAGCTGGTCGGTGGAAGTGTTGAGTCGACCCGACCTAGTGAGAACCTAAACCTCCTCAGACTTGGGGGAAGGTGCTAGACCATAGAGGGCTTCAAAGACTACGTTCTCTTCCTGGAAGGTAGTGGTGAAAGTATTCGGAACATCCCCGTTTTTGTATACATTCTCGTCATCGCTATCCCATATGTCGTTGACGTGATGGCAGAGGTGCGGTATGACCAGTTGAGGAAATGTTTGTCTCATTGGTGCAATAAGAGCGGTAGGATCCAAGGAATTCTCGTCTTACTCTGTCACGGACACCTAGGCATGTTGCTTAGGGCCTTTGAGAGGAAAAGGGAGATAGCCACTATCTATCAAGTCTTAGATTACTTCCTTCAATGTATAGAATTCCTCGGTATCATAGCCATGTCCTCTGTGGAACTTGCAAAACTTGTCTATGCTCCATTTAAGAGACTTTTTCTGTAAAGGAGGATTAGCACGGAGTAGGGCCTTTTGGTGAAATGAAGCCAATCACCTTGAGGTATAGGGCATAGGGCATGCCTATCCTAGTGTATTTGCGCTTGTTGCGAATTACAGGTGCCTTCACCATAGTCTTGCTTTTAAGAGAGTCATCGATCCTCTTCATTGGTTTGTTCATGTGCGAAGTGACGACCTCCACCATATTGGTTGTTGGCTTTGGTTCAGTGTTATTCTCGCCAACTAATTCTTGCAAATTGTTGTCTGAAGAAGTTATTTCTCCTTTGGATAGAACCCAGTCTACATAGTGGTTAAGGATGCCATGGATCACTTCCTCAAGAATTTCGAGGACTTGGGTGTTGGACTTCTCTAGCTGAGCGACTSGGGAAGCCAATGAATTGAGGGTCTCATTCAAATCAGCTAAAGTTAAGTCCATTCGAGTGTCTTCACTATCCATTAGTGCAATGGTGTTGATTGGCAGAGTGCTGTCGGAAAACCGTGGAATGAACCCTGTGTCTACGAGCTCAAACCGTTGGTGCCTATCCTATTTGCACATGAACCAAAAGTTAAGCTCCATGTTGAATCAACTTGTGATGCAATGCATGTCTTAGGGGTCATCATTCCCTTGCCTAATGACTGACTAGAAAATGTAAAAGTGCATGAGCGTCGGAAATTTTCCTTTTGCCTTTTATTTCATTTTTCACTTTTTTATTGTCATCATTTTTTCGTTTATTTTTTTGTTTTCTTCTCTTTTTTTTTTGAAAAGGCGAAGTTCAAAATTCCGACGTTCATTTACAATTGTATGACTTAACAAAGACGCAACGCCTAATGATTCTAGTTTACAACCACTTCGACATTACGACGCCAAAGGAATGATCACCTTGGTATATAAGGACCGTTACATAACTCAATGACTTGTTTGTTATGCATGCAAAGCTAGGGTCCTTAGTCTAAAAGCACGTAGCACGTTGTCACGCTAGCATGATCCCTATYTGCGAAAGAAAAAAAAGTCCATCCACGTAGAGTCAGTTGCTACGTTATCGAACGGGTCAGTCCTGGTGTCGAAGAGGGTCCCATGACTAGGTTCATAACGATCCTTAACACATCTAGCCCGATGTGATGATGAAAGGAAGTCTAAACCATTACGACTTTGTAGTGCACGCAGCCGCACGTCATGGTGGGAATGGGCATCAAGCTTAAGAATTGGTTACATAGGTAGTGCACCAGCGCCGATCTTAAGCGAGCCCCCCCCCCCCTTGTCTTGTCTCAAGTGTAGAACACACTTATATGAGACGTGATGCCTAGAAAACGGAAACTTAGTGCCAACGACGTAAGTTTCGTGTAATGCAGGATACCTAAACACAATGTCGTCTTAAGGACGCTGAAATCACATAACAATTCGAGTATTGCCCACACATCACTAAAGGTAATAGCTTTAGTGATTCCCCAGCAGAGTCACCAAAAAACTGCACGGGCGCCGGGTCGTCACCGGGCCGGGCTGGGTCCGATCCCTCTGCTCTAGCGGGTACAATTTATGGGCGGCTCGATTTGTTTTCCATAATTGAATTCTTGCTTTTGCATATTGTGAGTATGCCTGGAGTTGTGTGTCTATACTTGAAATGAGTAAATGAAGTCGCCACGGCACTTCTTTAGGGAAGCTGCGTAACCCGTTTTAAGCGTTGCCTATAATTGCATAAAGCTAGGCGAAGGACTCCATGTTTGGTAGTGCACCAAAGGTCTGGATTATATTGGGGGCAAGGGTAAGGGTGAAGTAGTTCATAACACCCCCCCACATCTAGTGGCCTCCACTCAGTTATTGCGAGTTCATTGTCCGAAATACAACAACAAACAGTTTTCCATTTTAAACCCTAAGCATGCAAAATTACTAGGCGGGTTGTTTAACAGAATACRATGCAAATAGTGTCTAGTTTGTTGTGGCATGTGTTGTTAATTCCGTATTCCATGAGCCTAATGTCGGTTGTCCATAGTTGTCTTATTAGGTGTGAAACACGAAATTTAAAGGTCTTCTTAAAAGCATATTATCGTTGTGATAAGCATGCAAGCACTCGTACGAGGAATTTAAAGTTATGCGATAAAGTTTCTTTTAATTTGAATTGTCGAATTGTTTGTTAATCAATATTACATGAAAATTACATAGAAAGTCGAATTTCTATACAAGCATGCAAAAGGGGGTTTAGAATTGAGACGTTGGCCTCAAACCTACCTCGAAACACGATGTCGAAGACCAAGGACGTAGCTTCGGACCCTTAAGAACCCTTGTCGAACCTTTAGAACCCTTGAAAACCTCCTAGATCTGATGCAAAAGAGTGCTTGAATATGTTTGAATGTGTTTTTGAGAGAGAATGAGAGTGACAGAGAGTTGGACAATTGAAAGAGAAAGAGAGAGAGTCGTCTAAAGCCTTGAGAGTTGGAAAAGAGAAGTCCCCGAAATTAATTAAGGACTCCCTATTTATAGGAAAGGGTAAAAATTGGCCAAAAGCGGTTGGTTTTGGCCGTAATTACACCCAAAACTGGGCATAATTGCGCCCCAAAACTGGGCGTAATTGCGCCGAAACCTGGGCGTAATTACACCCCGCACCTCCCTCATCTTGGCCGATTTGCCTTTCCTCGAATAGCGAGATTGCGACGAAATAAAATCGTAATATAATCGTTTAAATATGTACGTGATTTTATATGATTACGACTGATATTATTACGATTGCGGCTGATTTTATTGCGATCTTCGGATATTCAGCGGATTCGCTTTACCTCGAATAGCGAGATCGTAATGAAATAAAATCGAGATAAAATCATATGAAATATGTGCGTGATTTTATATAATTTCAGCTGATTTTATCGCGATGCTCGAGATATTTGGCTTCCTCGAGAAGCTTGTCTCGAGGCAACATATCCTGGGATGGCCCGCTTCGCTTGGTTTTGCATTTTTGATTAAGAAATTCGTAAATATTAAACCATAAATTGAAAAATTATGGAAAAATGTATAAAAAATCCTTGTGAAAATAGTGTGTTGTGTTAAAATTTCGTGATATTTGGAATTGTTTTCATAATTTAATTAATTATTGCAAAATTAATTAAAATATAGAAAATTTCGAAAATTTCCAAAAAAGCATAGAAAAATTCAGAAAAATTTCGAAAAATTCTAGAAAAATGTTTTAAAATAAGTTAAAATTATTTGAAAATTAAAACTTACTTTTGGATGCTAAATACTTGGAAGAGGTGTTCCCGGTGCACGGGCATTTGCCTTTTGTAGGCCCTGTCAGGGTCCTAGCTCTCTCGATTCGACTTGTGTGTTGCGAGGGGTGTCTTATCATTGGCCGTTTTGGGCTAGGGACAAATGTAGGTAGCTACAATAACCGTCCAAAAAGCAATAATGAGAATGGCCACTAAGCCTCTCCAACATTTCATCAATGAAAGGTAAAGGAAAATGGTCCTTCCGGGTGGCTTGATTCAACTTCCGATAATCTATACACATTCTCCACCCGGTGACCATCCTCGTGGACACTTCCTTCCCATCATCCCCTCTTACAATGGTCATGCCTCCCTTCTTTGGCACTACGTGAACGGGACTTACCTATTTGCTATAGGGCACGGAATAGACAATCCCCGCATCACGTAGTTTTTCAATTTCTTTTTCACCACATCCTTAAGAGTGGGATTGAGCTTTCGTTGAGGCTATATAGAGGAGGCATCATCATTGTCAAGGGTATTGCGATGCATGGCTATTGAAGGGCTTATACCCTTGATATCACCAATGGAATAACTAATGGCCCCTTGGTATTTTATTAAAACTCTAAGCAATTTTTTCAAACAATGACCATCCAAGTTCGCATTGACGATAACCGGCTTTAGCCTTGCATCGTCCAAAAACACATACTTAAGAGAGTGGGGAAGGGGTTTAAGTTCAAGCTCTACCATGGGAGGAGGCATGGAGCACTCCTCCTTTTCTTTGCCACCTTCAAGTGACATCATTCCCTCAATCTCCATGCAATCCGGTGCTTCATCAAGCACCATCTCCACGTCACGTTCATCTTTCATCTCACATTCATCATCGTAAAAAATCTCTTGGATGACAGGGTCTCGAGGTGGCTCATGCACCTATCCTAGACCATCGAGTTCTTCCAACTTGGAATCAACATGATCAACTCTGCAAATCCTCTCAACCATGAGTTTTTTCAAAGTCCGAGAAGATCAAAAAACAACTCTTTCATTTACCACCTTTAAGGTGATAGTGTTGGATTTACAATTGATCACCATCCCCATAGTTCTCAAAGCTTCCCTCCCAAAAATAAGAGGGGCGTGGGGGTCTTCTTCGACATCCATCATCACAAAATCACAAGGGACAAAGACATTCCCTCTTTGGATTAGCACATCCTCTAGCTTCCTACTAGGGCATTGAATGGATCGATCCGCAAGCTGGATTGTCTTCCTAGTTGGAAGTAGAGGATAATTCAATTGACGAGCAAAAAACAATGGCATGAGACTCGCACTAGCTCCCAAATCCGCCAAAGCGCCCTTGTGGTCCAAATGCCCGTTCTTCACCGGAAGAGAGAAACTTCCTGGGTCACTAATCTTCTTATCTATGTAAGCGTTCACTTGATATGGCACTTGGATCGTTTCATCAAACGGAGTCCTCTTCTTTGCAAGAATGTCCATTACAAATTTGGTGTAGGAAGGGATTTGTTAAATTGCATCCAAGAAAAGAACATGTATTCGAAGTCCCATGATGAGCTCATAGAACTTGGAAAATTTTTCGTTCATCTTCTTCTCCACTATCCTAGCCGAATACGGAGGTGGAGCCTCATACTTAGGATCATAAGGAACTCCATTTCTTGAGCTAAATGCTTTCTCTGTTGCTTCCTTCCTCTTTGGTGGTGGAGCTTGTGTCTCCTCTTCAATTAAAACCTTAATCTCATCATTGTCAAGAACATCTTCATCACCATTTGCAATCTCCTCCTCTTGAGCAATCTCTCCTCCATCATACTTATGCTCCTAATATCCCATACCGGACCTCAACTCTATCCGGTTAATTTGATCGGGGTTAGAAAATTGGGAGATATTGGTGGGCTCCCGGTTCCCTTCCCCTTTTGAACTGCATGTTGAGCCACTTGCGTCTCTACCATCTTAGTATGGGCCTTTGGCTCCTTCAACTCGCTTTGAATTTGTTGAAGAGATTGTAGAATAGCTTGCATTGTAGATTGATTACCTTGACTTTCACTTTGCCTCATTGGAGGTGGTGGTTGGTTTGGAGGAAACGGCCTTTGTTGTTGTTGTAGAGGTGGCATCACATACTTTCTTTGATTGTCATGAGACCCTTGAACCCTATTTCCTTCGTACCCTTGATTGGTGTTCCCGTAGCCTTATTGATTTCCTTGGTGCCCCCTTGTTGTTGATTATTCCACAATTGGCCTTGGTTGTTGCCCCATTGTTAGCCCCCTTGGTTGTTGAAGCTTTGACCTTGATTATTGAAATCTTGTCGGTTGTTAAACCCTTGACCTTGGTTGTTATATCCTTGACCATACCATTGATTGAAACCTTGGTTGAACCTTTTTTGGTTGCCCCAATCATTCCTCATGCCCATCACCGCCACATGCTCGGGGTCCAACCCACCACAATAAGATGTATCGTGGTTGGTGCCCCCACAAATGCTACATGAGAATGAGATGACTTGTTGAGATTTGAGACTTGACCTCCTTGAGTAGAGGGGTTGAGATCCTTGATTGCTTTCGCCAAGGTGTCAAGTTGGGCTTGGATATTTGTGCTTTCATTCATTTCCAACTTGTCACCTCTCTTAGTTGGGGCTTTTCTCCTTACACCTCCCCAAGAGTAGTTTCTCACAACTTCTTCAATTGTTTCCTTCACTTTATCTTGAGAAACAATAGAGGGTTGTCCTCCACTTCCCACGTTCAAATTGGCTCTAGACCTAGGCTCCAACCCGTCATAGAAGAATTTCACTAAGAGCGGTCGAGGGTAGCAATGATGAGGGCAAGCTCGCACTAGAAATTGAAACCGATCCCAAGCCTCATACAAGGGCTCATCATCATCTTGTGCAAAGTGAGAGATCTCCCTCCTCATTTCGGCGGTTTTGGATTCCGGGATGAACTTGTTGATGAAAGCCTTGGTTACTTCCTCTCAATCCCTCAAGGAGTTCGGAGACAAGCTATTCAACGAAGCTTTTCTTTCCCCGCAAGCCAAGTTTAGCAGAGGTGCATGCGAATGTAGTCGTAAGACCCTTGATTTGTCGTGATTAACTCGCATGTCTCCATGTGGTGGGTAGAAGGATCCCACCACGTCTTTCAAATCCTAATGTGAGATGGGATCTTCGTGACTCAGACCGAAGAAAGGCTCCCTTTGCACCATAGAAGTATATGTAGGATGAATCGTGAAGTTAGTGGTGGTGGTGGGTAGAAGGATCCCACCACGTCTTTCAAAACCATCCGGCGCCCCGAAATCACGGAATAGGGGCTCCGGAGGCCTCATCACCTCTTTTTCCACCATACTAGACAATGTGTCTTCGCTTGATGTGTTATATGTGGAGGTTGAGGTGAAAGATTGTGTGTCCTCCTCTTGATAGATTGGTTTAGGAAACAAACCTTCCCTTTGAACCCGACAATACACCCGAAATGATCTTTTAATCTCTGGATCGTAGAGGGGGTCAACGGGGCCGTGAGAACGCCTATTCATACACCAAAGCTAAAGAGATCGTAAGCACTGACAAGTAAGCTCAAATAAACAAAAATTAAAGCAAATGAACTCAACTAAACAAATTAACCGACTTTTAACCGTTGTTCCCCAGCAACGACGCCATTTTGATAAGGGTTTTTAAGTCCTTTCTCAAATAACCCCAAGTTGTAGTAAGTGGGGGATCAATTAAGGGAACAACGAAAGCAAGTTATATTGATTAGCTAAGGGTCTATGTACTTTGTGGATTTTCAAGTTGACAAGTAACAAGCTACGATTAACTAGAGATTAACTCAATTAACTAAACAATCTAAGGTAAGTGATCCGGAGGTCCTAAGTTGGGTATGTCTCGCCAAATAACATGAAAATCGGGGAATGGGATAGCTCTCTTCTTTTCTTTCACCGTCCCGCTAAGGCCCCAACTAAGAGATTGAGTTTGAGTAAAGAAATGGTTGATATCCCTTAAGGCCTCACCAAGTCACCCTCTAAACAAACCACCATTCAACAAGAGCAAAAACGACAATCCTAACCATTCTAATCCTCTCTCGAGGCATTGTCATGATCATGAATTTTATGGTATGAAAAGATGGCAACAATCACTCAGAGACAGCATGGATTGAAATCTAACACAAAAATTAACCTTGATCAAGGGTTAACAAAGTGCTTACAACACTCAAAAACCACTTTCCCCTTTATTTCAATTAGTTGGCAAGACAAAAATCCCAAATTAATTAGAAACTTCCATCACACAAACCCTAGAAAAGAAACTACTCACACATCATGGAAATAAAAGCAATAAAACATGAAGAAAACATTAAATTAGGACTAAACATGATTAACTACTCAAATGGAAACAATAAGCAAGCTACAAGAGCTAAGTACTACTAACTACTAACAATAACAAGTAACAAAAGCAAATAAAGGAAAGAACTAAAAAGATGAGTGAAGAAAATGCCGAAAGTGCGTGCTTGTATTGAATGCTAAGAATGATTGATAAAGACAAAATGTTGATTACAAGAATAAGCAATAATGTGTTTCTCTCTCTAAGATCAATCCCTCTTGGCTGGAGCGGTCGCTCCTAAGCCTCTGGAAAGACTTCTCAAGCTCTGCAGGTCGCTCTCCTGGAGGAGCGGTCACTCCATTTTTGGGGAGCGATCGCTCCTTGGTCGCTTTCTTGGAGTAGCGATCGCTTTTTTTGGAGAGCAATCGCTCCTAAGGCTCTGGAATTACACCTAGATCCTGCAGATTGCTCCTCTGGGAGCGTTCGTTGCTAACGCTTCTTGGCTTGATTTCTTCCTTAAAAGCTCCCCTTTTGCCTACTAGCTTTTGCCCCCTTGCTTCCATGCCTCTAATGCTCCTCCAATTGAGTCCAACACCTACATAACACTCAACCAAATGTCAAAGTAGGTGCCGAATCATTCAAATCATATCAAAAATGTATTATTTTGTCAAGAAAGGTCTAAATGTACTAAAGTGATGCAATTGAGAAAAATAGGGACCAAGATGCACATGTGAGTTCAAAATAAAGTCCAATTCGAGGTAGAATAATTTGTTAATGAATAATCCTCTTTTCGATATCTTTATGAGAGTTTTATCCTTAATTTTTTGGTTTTCCTATCTGTTGTAGCAAATCTTGGCTTAGCACGCTACAAGATTTCCTCTACTGCAGGGTTGAGAGATGGGTGGAGGCTTCCCGTCAACGCTACTTCAAGAGAGCTGACCTTGGCTTGGAACTTGACGTTGGCTTGGCACTTCAAGCTCCTCGATGCTCCTTAGCACCTGCAAGAAGGAGAATAATCCTTTCGGATTATCTCCCCTCCGATGCCTAAGTAAGTAAAGGAAGGAGGAAAGGAATAAATGCAATTTAATGTAAAGAGAAGTTAGAGAGAGAAAAGTCTATACTTGCTTAAGTATGAGTAAATGCTCTCAAGTGTATGTGAAAATGTGTGTCAAAATGATGCCTCTCAAGGGGTATCTATAGGCTTTTACCTTATACCTTGAAGGCTTGGATGTGTGACACTTGTCACCACCCTATGCATTGTTTTATCTGTTTGCTTGCTTAAGTTGTTTCCTTTACGGCATTCATCCGGTTTTCGGTTGAATGTATACAGATTAAGGGCCACTCAGCTTCTAACACGTGGCATGTAGCTTAGCGCCATGTTGAATTTCCATGACCACTTTAAACGCGACACGTGGCTTTACGTGCCACATCATTTGCCCCTCAAACGCTGCCAATACGCTTGTATTGGGAGGGTTTGATAGCAATCTTAATACTCAGAACTGAATACGAGAACTTTTCTCGATTTTTGTGCCTCTTTCTTTCAATGAGGGGCTCCTCGATTTTCGTGCCAAGGTCAATAAAGCACCTCGACATCTGTACCCAATTTATCGGTAATGTTGCATTGATTTTCGGATCTTGTGCCTTGGAAATGAAATTGTATTAGATTATGATTTGAAGATAAGTCCATCAATCCAAACTCAATCTTGGATCATTGGATCTGTGGGCTGGTCTTCCTTGTAATTTTGACTTGGTCTGCAGTCTCACAAATTAGTCCCTGATTGCTTCCTTGGGCTTTTGTTGCCAGGCCCATCTCCTTAAACCCTTTTTCTGCTTTCCCGCTCAATGGCTGGTTTTCAAATTTGAATTCCAAGCCCACAAAACCCTAATTTATTTTCTATAAATAGGGGGTAGGGAGGAGAGAGAAAATGTTGTTGAGTTCATTTATTTCTCAAATTTTCTCTCTTCTCTCTCTAGACTTCATTTAGCATTCCCTCTCTCTTCTTCGGTTGAAAGTGAAGCTTCGAGGTTCGCAGTTTTCAGTTTTTCAGATTCTTCTTCGACACCTGATTCTTCGACACTAACCTCTTCGGTTCGTCAGTACAAGGTATAGTTTTCCTTCGAATTTTTGATTTTTCTCATTCTTTTTTACAAAGTAATAACAATGGCCTCGTCTTCGTCGTCGAGCCCTAATAAGTCGGATGTTGGGGGCTTCAAAGAGCCCAGGCCAACATCTCCAGGATCTGTTGAGACCTAGGGTTCTTCAATTCCCCAATATCGTCCTTGCGAACCTTCTCTAAATAAATTCCCATCCAATACTTCTCTCCTTGTGCAGGATTTTAACATGCCAAGGGTGAAACAAACAGCCTGGGTTCCAGGCAGTAGTAGTAGACAGAACAGATCTGGCGAAGGACCTTCGTCTTCGCATAATGACGATGACACAAATGACATAATACCCGAAACTTTTGACCTTGACGTCTCGACGGAGGACGTTTTTATTGATGACAACCCTCATCCAGCTGTCCCCGTACCTGCGAAGACTCGCAGTTACCCTACTCCCGAATCTTTCAAGGTTCGTGATGGATGGATTGCTGAACTAACCGRGAACAAGGCGGCTTARAGCACCATGCTTGGAATTAGGGGCCAAGGCCTCGAACTGATAATTCCAAAGAAAGGAGATCGCATCGTGGATGCGCCTGAAGGCACCTTCGCCATTTATAAAGACGTGGTGGACCTTGGACTAAGGGTGCCTGTCAGGWGATTTTTTCACCACCTTCTATCTGCCTATGGAATAGGCTTATCGCAATTGACACCCAATTCGTGGGTTCACATTTTGGGATACTTCGCCACTTGCAAGGCGAGAGGGTATTCCCCTTCTGTTTGATCATCAGCTTGCTTCTCATGCAAACTAACTGAGCAAAAATAGGAAGATTGTTCAACGGATTTAAACTGAAGTGGTGATCGTGTGTTTGTGATCGTTGGAGTCAAGTTCCACCATGCACTTCTCCTACAAAATAGGATGTAGTGTGATAGTGGGTTACTGCTTGACTTCCACGACTCATACAATTACCSTATAAATACTATCACCTAATAAATCATTATATACACTTTGAGAAAAGAAAAATCAGAGCTTTATTCTTCATACCAGTGCCAAGTCTTAAGTCTTATTGAGTTGTAAAAAGTGCTTTGATATACTGATTGAAGCAAGGGGTTGTGAGAGAGTTGTAGCCGAGGGATTTATTAGAAATCAAGTGATAGAAAGTGTGACCAACAGAGGGGTTGGTTGCAAGGGTTCAAGAAGTTCATAATCGAACTGAGAACGAGGGTCTTAGATTGTAATTAGGTGTTTCATCCTATTATAATAAAGACGAAGTAATGTATTGCATCAGGCCACATACAGTTTTTCCTCTCTTGGCGTTTGTCTTGAGAGTTTTTGTGTTTGGGAAATTCTCTTTGCTCGAGTTTCTTTTACTATGTTTTTTTTAATTCCGCGAAAAGTTTCTCAAATACAATTCACCCGCCCTCTCTTGTATTGTTCAGTCGATCCAACATATGAGAAATAAACGTACGAAGTACAAAATTCTGAATACCCTATTAATTGTAGATGAATATTTATAAATGTGTATTATTTAAATCATGATATATAAATCAGAAAATATAGGTGAACAATGACTATGTATAAGTGAATTTTGAGGACATATAATTGAACAATGACAATGTATAAGTGATTCGAGGATATATAATAAGTGAACAATGACTGTGTAAGTGAACATTTGAGAATATACATAAGTGAACTTTTGAGTATATATAAGTAAACAAAGAATGAACAGTAAATTTGTATGAGTGAACTTTGAGAATATATAAGTGAACAATGACCATGTATAAGTGAACTTTAAAGAAATAATGTAAGTGAATATTCTAGTAATTGTAGATGAATAAGATTTTATATAATAGTTTTTCATAAATAATATAATTTATATTTTACTTTATATATATATAGAGAATATTAATACACATTATTAATGAATATAATATGTTTTAAATCTACTTTAATTTATAGATTATTTTAATTTTTATTTATATCATGATACGAGTACATAAATAAATAATATATAGAAGTAGATATCATATATAAGTAATATATAGATGATATACAATATATATGTGGTAATATAATTATATATATATATATATAATCTTATAGATATTATGTTATACATATATAGTGAAGTAGTTAGTATATTATACTATGAAGTGGAGCGTGACTCGGAGGGAAGGCGAGTGCGGACAGAACATAGAAGCAGGATTGGGATTCAAGACGGTGGACGCACATGGTCGGTAAGTGAGCTGGGTGTGAGGTTATGATGAAGGGATATGACAAGGTGAGGGGACATGTCTGAGTGAGAGCGATTAATGACCGACGAGTGAACAGGGCAATCGGAAGTAGCATAAATGATGTATTGAGTCTAGACGGATATATAGTTGTTATAGAATTTAGTAAGTATATGGATACTCAGGTTTGTAGTGGAGGCTGTCAGATAGGTGTCTGATGGCTGATTGCCATAAGTTCGATCGAAAGTCTCGTCAGCGGTACTACGGATGTAATGCAGTGCGGACCGAATGATCGAGTCATAGCAGTAATCTTAAGGCATAGGGTTTATGAGCGGGGTATGTGATAATGATAGCGCAATAATTGCACTTATATGGTAGTAGAGAGAGGGCGATGGTGAGGTATGCGGAGTGAGGAGTTGCTAGGTAGAACAAGATAAGGGTGACGGGGGCGGACATCTGGATGTGCAGCAGCATTTGCAATAGTCGGAGAACGGGAGCACATGGCGACTGGTGGGTATATAGAATGAGGGTTACCTTAGTAGTAATGTTCACTTCGAGTCGTCGCTGGCGAGTATACAGACGGTACAAGTACGCTAGATATAAATTATAGTAGAAGTCGTATGAGAAGTAAGTGTAGAGCTATGGCATGACGGATAGGTATAAGACGGATTGATAGATAGGAGGAGCATAGGGAGTGAGTCGAGGTATGATATGTGAACTTGCACGGCGTAGGAATAAGCGATAGTATAAATCAGATATTGATTGTAAAGTCATAAAGTAGAAAAGCATTACACAGTAGTAGCTATATAGTGACTAGATGAGAGACGTAATTCTCCCTGCACATATGCACTGACGCTATGAGCGACGTATTGAGATATAGTGACCAGGGATATAGAGTAGCCAGGGAGAGAGATTGAGCTCGATCTGCGTACGATATTAAGGGCGATCATTGTATTGTCTCTAGTGGCTGTATATGCAAAGAAATTAAGCAGACCGGTGAGGAATAGGCCCGGGAGTTGATATAGGTGTGCGGCTGAAGGGGGATTGATAGTATTTTGACCATCATAGTAACTGGGTCCGGGTGATCAGCCAAGCACTTCGGACGACTCATCGATGAGAGTGGTAAAGTGCAGGTTCAAGGCACAGTGTGATATAAGTGATGTCAGGTACCATCTAGGGAGCACGATACAGCCGAATCGAATAGATGGTTCGGTACCGTTATAACGTGCAGCAGTAGGAGATGGCGCGTGGAGATAGAAGGAAAAATTTTGTCACCTAACCTAGGGGTTGTAGGATGCCAGCTAGAGTAAGTGCAGTCTAGTCAAAGGCCGGACTTCTGGTGTCACTGCGCACTTGTGAAAGACGCGCTACAATGTCTAGGTAGTTGTGAGAGCAAGGGGGCGTGCTGGCGTGCTATAGTCTGGAGGTTAAGAGAGTCAGAGGTGAGAGTGGATGCGCACATTACGGTAAATGTGACAACTCAAGATGATCTGGATAATATACCATATCACAGCGAGCCCATTACAATCCATTCTGGGCAACGATCTGATCTCAGAAGCGTCTATTTTGCTGTTGACTTAATCAGAATGCACCAACGATCTACATTGCAAGGATAGGCCCAATGATTTAGTCGGCTAGTAAAGGGGCGGGTCAGCTCCCAATCCGCTTCTAGATGGCTTGTACGTTCACATCAGATTAGGGGGGATTTGTCGGTGAGTACTAGTATGTCTTCCGCTTCAGGATGACCCACAATCTACTGCCTGGGTTGCAGTGATTAAGTAATACCACTGGTGCAGCCAGACCCGCTACTCGGCCGAGTGGGAGCTTCCACTGAATTGCAGGCATTGGTAAGAAGCATCAACATGAAAATACAACTTACTCTCCTTAGGATGCCATCATTCGAGACCATCGTTAATCGTGGCACAGCAGAATCAGGAGCACTATGGAGATTTGAGAGCAGATACCACGTGAAATGCCCACAAGGACGCAGGAGAAGCGTACAGTAGGTTGGTGGGATGTAGATTCAGTGGCTGTAACGAGGGGATTCTGTGTTCCCTCAAAAGCGGAGTTTAGTACTTAGTTCGCTTTTTGTCCAGCTATGAAGGGACAAGATGAATGATGGGAATGAGAGGTGAGGTTGACATTAGGGAGCGGGATCGAGCCGATAGGCGGACCTGGAGACGACTTAACTTAAGAAAAGAGACTATTGGCTGTGAGGTCCAGATTCTATGTGTTAGCTAGCTAGAGAGTGGGCGTAGGATCAGAAAGATACTATCGGGTGTTAAGAGAATTAAAACAGTAGGACAAGATGTTAGACGCATTATAGTGGAAGCAATTTTCCAATATGCGTTGTGAGTTTGTCAATGGCAGCAGATGGAGACAACACTAGGGGATTGCGACCAGTGCGGGGTGTTAGCGGGGGGGGGAACACCAGACAGCAGGAGTAGATGGCAATTATATTCCTAGACAAGAGGAGGGTTTGTGTGAGGGATAGATTGCCCCTGACACTAACCAATGATGAAGAATGACTTAACGATTTATGGGGGAGGTTGCTGGCTTGTGTTTATCCAGTAACCAAGAGAATCTTGTCAGGAAGATCTCGTAGTGTCTGTGAACCAAAGACTGGGTGGAGTGATAGGAGCGATGTATAGAGCGAAAGAGGGCCGCGGCAGGCTTAGGGGGTGGGGAGGGGTACGAGCCTTCGGGTGGTCGGGTCGGATTTCCGACAGATAGTAGTAAATCGGAGAGGTTTTGATGCTTGGAGCGTGTCGAGAGGGGTAACGATGATAATAGAGCGAAGGCGTCGTGTGCGGGTCGGACTGGAGAGCGCGCGGCTATTTTACGTACTAAACGGAGGACCACGATGGTAGGTATATCGGTATGATTCAAGGTAAGAGTTAGAGGACTGAATGTTTGAAGATGTCGGCGGCACAGGAGAGCGGATGTGGCGGCTAGAGTTACTGCGCGAGGAGGGTAGAGGATACTGAGTGGAATTTCGGCGATCGTCTCTGTGCTACAGCAGCGGACCCATCAGAATGCAGACGACGATCTCTGCACGTAGGTTACCTGAGGCCGGCGTCCAGAGGCGAAAAGTGGCCCCAGGTCCATGAAATCGATTGCGGCGCCTCGCAAATCTGGACAGGAATATTCGTGACGTCGTAGCGCGAGGGATACGCCACAGATCGGTTAGACAGGTGTGGCTGTGAGGAGTAGTAAGGGACCGCGACCCTGCAGGTCAGCGCTAGTTGATCAGTGCAAGCGAGATAGTGCGTGGAGGGGATTTAATTGTTTGGTGCATAACGAATGCCACGAGTAAGTCGTTGTCGCTCGAAGTGATATTCTGGAAAATGCATTGTTCGGGCGGTAGAATGTTGTTCCTTGAGCACAGTCTTCGTGATCGGAAGCGCAGAGCTTCGATGAGTGTGGCCCATGGGATGACTATGCAGACATTAAGAGATTCACTATCCTGAGAGCAAGCCGGGGCGTAGTGTCCAAGCTGCTCCCGCACTTCGTGTGTCTGGTAGCACTAACTGATGTATGAGGAATAAAAGGGGGAAAGCTATCTCTTGGTCCGATATGTAAAGGTGGGAGTTGTCGTGTGGGCGTGTCGCACGCAGTTAGCGAAAATGGTAGAGTACGGCCTTGATCAGAACGAGCATGCGGGTGTCGTGCATATTATGTCAAATGACTGCCAGTGTGTCTATAGGCTGACTGTTATATTCACTCCGCATGACGCGGGTACTGAATGCGGAGATAAGACACCGGATGAATAGAGAGGGTAGATGATGCTTGTGACTAGCGACGAGAGAGAGAGTTAGTAGTCTGTACTGTGCGAGACATCAGCTTGTAGTCGTGCGCAGCGGCGAGAAGTCGACGTCGCTAGGCCATTAGCACGCAGGATCACTGCCGATGTAGACACATCACGGTGCGAGGACGCTTCCGCGACGTCTGCGTTCGAGTAGACGCTCAGGCATGCTATGCGATAAACGTGCAGATCATGGATCAAGACCGGGTAGATTGCTAGGTTATCCATATCAGAAGCACCTGGTATGCTAGCTACAGGTTATGTTCGCTCATTGTCTGTTTAATACTGTCTATGCAAGGCCTATTCGCAAGCGTAGGACTAAGTGCCTTCGTGATGAGAGGCATCTGTGATCTGTATATATGTTGATTGATCGAACCAAGGATGTGAGGTGGGAGGCCATGCCAGAAAGTGATAGTTCCAATTGAGATGGGTCGACGATGGTGGAGCACATAGGTTAGGAAGTGATAGTCCGATATCGAGACCGTCTACGCGTGACGTAAGACGGTAATGTTTGTGGTTGTAGCTAATGGTTTAAGAGCTGTAGGAGAATGAGAATTAGCCGTACTTTTTCTTCATGAGCATATGCTATTGTGAGCAGGCTGTGGTCGACAATATACCGCTGCTACCATGGACGGCATCATCACGAGACGAGGATAAGACATAGATAGAAGTAGTTCATGCATTTACGGCGTACCACTGTGTCATACAGTGAGCACGGTGGTCAGAGCAGGTTCATCACCCTCGTTACTAGGATGTGGCTTGCCGAAATGAGAAGAATATGAGGAGCAGCTCGGCAAGTGCGAGCTATTCATAGAAGGTGTGAAGTGACAGGGTATTTAGGTACGCTCAGGTGGATGTATGGGGAACACTGACAGGCTCTTGCCGAAGCTCTCTCCGACCTGCTGAAGAACATGAGTATAAGATGGCGGTCGGCTTCACAGAGTGATTGATTGAAGTCGTGCACTTACGGTCAGCGTATGAGGCGATTAGTTGTTATGAACTCGATGAGTGAGAGTAAAGAGATCGGGATAGATGCGTGTCGAGGCGAGAAAGGTGGAGTTAATGAGGTAACGAATCTAGCGAAGGGAGGACGAGTAGGGGGTCACCGGTTGTATGATGCTGTCAGACAACCCTCCTTGAGCTGCGGTCAATATATTGGAGCGAAGATGATCGAATACGGACTTCAATTTGAGTGAAAGTTGAGGTCTGAAGAAAGCTCGCACTAGGAATCGCACATTCAGGTAGGGTGGATATCGAGATGAAGGGTGTGGAGAGATGAGGTGGCGAACGAGTGCCTATACCTAAACGAGATCTTAGGAGCACTCGATGAGAGGACACGGTGGAGAACGACCCACGCGGAAGACCCGGCGAAGATTCAGTAGGACGGGCGACATCGATTAGGTCGCAAGGAGGCGGGAAGGCGGTCCAGGTCGGACAAGCGTGCGAAGTGGTACTCTAAAGCGTACTCCATCTACTGCTTGCAAGCGGCAGGAATCTGCGGCATGACTATACTGCTGAGTGGCATCAATTTATCGATGTGCGCTGTATGGAATGTAGTTTGTTTGCCTTACTCGAATGCGTAGGATGGGAGAGACTGTTGGTCTTGAGAGCAGCCGACAGAGCGTCGATAGGGGTACAGGTTGGATCACCTGATGATCATAACGTGCTTGGGTGAGGAGGAGCAGCGGTGTGCTGCATCGCGACATTTAATAAAGTCATGAATTGCGCTGGAATAAATAGTCTGGGACGAGTTATTGGATCGCGATGTTAGAAAGGTTATTCTGACGTGACAGGGCCGTCGGTTTGTAAGAAACTCCGTATGCAGGATGATAGGCTGAGCATTTTATACAGATGAAGATGTGTCAGGGAATGTAGCGAAAGACTATCAGGCCGTCACGTAATTTATCGGAGGGATGTCTGGTTTTAGAAGAACCGGTGCCCAGACGTGCGCATGGCATATGTACTAGGTAGCTGTTGATGGCTATTGAGGAGTACTATGCAGCATATGAGGGACGAGCTATGTGGAAGTAGTAAGGCGCCGAGGCAGGGAATGTTGGGTCTCGTCTCAAACTTAGAGTGTACGGTCTGACGCCGTCGTGCGCCGTGTAGAGCTAATGCTGTTTAGGCAGAAACTTGCAATGGGGAGTGCGCCGCCACACGAGTATCGGACCGTTTGAGAGTGTGAAGGGGCGCAAAAGATGATGATAAGGTGAGAAGAAACAGCATACGCGGGATATTGTCGGAGATAGACCGCTGCACTAAGGAGTTGGCGTACTACTGTCAAGAGGTGTCGGATGGCGTAAATAGGCTATGAAATGCTCAACATATTTCCTCATCAAGTGGACTGAGTTCAATTTGGGTTTGAGTGTAGATATGGCTTGGGCTTTAGCATTCGTACATTCTGTTGTGTACAAGTTAAGAAAACGATAAATCTCTAATGTATTTGTTAAAAGAGTTGTCCACTATGAGGTTAGCAAGCCGGAACATTAAAACATCTGTTTACGCACGCCAATATGCAGATATTTTGGAGAGTGTGTTCGAATCGTCATTATATATTAACGACAGACCATCCTCGTGTGAAGTCAGGCGTTCGTAGGTATTGCGATCGCGCCGTGGGAAGAATGGGCCGAGTCAGAATCAGTGCTTTTTAGTCCTTGTGCAAGTACAGCATCCTCATGTTGTCTAAGAATTCACCATGAATCCTCATTGAGTTTGACAGATCGTTCTTGTATACCTGGACAAGGTTTGTAAGTCGCTGCGTATGAAATGGCAGCGATACACGGGATTCACGTTATGGTAAGTTGAGAGGAAGGTACCACATGAGCTTGTGTTGTTCGGAGTTCCACGTGAATCTGAACGCGAAGCAGAGGACATGCTTGCTCGTGTTTTTTATTGTAAAATATTCCCAAGAAGGAGGGTAATCAGTTGCGTCCAATTGATGATGGTTACAGTTTAGCACGCGTGTCTTAAGTGATGCCTTTATGCGTGAGTAGACGCTGAGGATCGGTAGTAGGCGATACGGATGGGCACGCCCACGGTCGACGGATGCTCGAGGTAAGGCGTATAGCGGGCTGACGGATGGAGTGGCTTGGGTATGGACTCGGAAGCGTGCAGCTCGTGCAGCCGCTAGAGTCGCTGTGTGGAACGAGACCGCGAAGGGACGCCGCAGAGCACGTTGAGTGTGAGCGATGGCTGTAGTGTTTGATGCGACAGTATATGGGAGGTCGGCCGACTGGCGGTTTCCACGGACGGGTAGCGCACATGAGCGGAATGAGAGGTCGATGTAGGAGCGGCGGAGGGTACTCGTGGGTAAGCAGATGATCGTCGTGCAGGGATATTACCGTGTGACTGTCAGAGTGACTTCAAGAGGATGTCGAGGTGCCTATAAAGGTCTTATGTCGCCAGAACGGATCCGCAGTCGAAACGGCTAAGTATGCCAATTAAAGATGGCCCCGTACGTTTCTGATCCGAGTACAGTTTCGTGGTCGGGGGAGTGTGTACGCTAATCGTAGATTGTAACCCAGATTCGCGCGCGCATGTTATGCGGCCTTCTCGTCAACTCGGTTCTGCATCATTCGCATATTTTCCATTAGCGATATGATTATTGGAATGCACATACTATACTGTTTTTATGAATGATCTTAGGACAGCGTACTACGGCCCTAAATTATTCTACGAGTGCAGCGTGTGTTTCTATGTATGCACAAGAGGCTACCTAACCTAGAATTGTGCACCACTTTGCATTAATCAATTTAAACGGTGGCTACAACTGGGTTGTCAATAATCGACTGATTTTAAAGGTGAGTACACATACATTGAGTCCGGGGTCGATTTGATGTTTTAGCAAAATATGTACAAGATTAACAATAATGAAATGCGAAGTATATGAACTCAAAATATAGTATACAAACAATCTTCGCCTTGAATCGCTTCTTATCAAGCTAAGACAAACAGAAACAATGTTATTATAATTAAAAAACGAGCGAAAGTGAATCTTCCGCCTGAAGTCGCTATACAAGGAAAAAACGCTACAGTGAGTATACGTGATGTAGAATGCTATAGTGATATATACAGATAAGAACTCAACTTCAACGAGTGAAAGTACGAGAGTAAATTTATGCAATAAGGGACGTGAGGATTGCGAACTCTGAGTAACAAGGCAGAACGAAGGTAGCACGATCATTGGAGAACCTTAAGATTAGCAAGATTCCTAGACAGTACTGGATGTAGCAGTGAGTAACAGTAAGATAGTAGGTGATGTATAGTTGCGTGACCATAGTGAATTGTGGTTAATTGATAGGCTGCGAAGCATGACTACGACCGGAAGCTCTCGTAAATGTAGTATATGGGATTAAGATTGGAGGAAAAAAGGAGGTAGATGGGATGGAACTGGCGAGTAAATCAAGAGGGAATTAATAACTATGCTGGGGCGAGGAGACGGATGTTCAGAGTAAGATGCACGGAGACGTTATATGTCAGGTAAGAGCATTATTGATGAAGCCTAGGTGGCGCACGATGGATGCGCGGATGGCGATGCTTGAACCTTGTAAATAACTGATCTGCTGTTTAGTAAGAATAGTGAGTCGAATAGTGATGTAAGTAGGAATGATGCGTAGGATTAGAGTATAGTCTTAGAATAGATGATGTCGCGATTGTGCATGAGTGAGTATCTATCGTGTTTAGTAGGGAGACCGGGAAGACGTCTTACGGCGGCATGCTGAAGAGACGCGGTATCGTAGCATGAGCTAGATGGTTGAGAGCCGCAGCGAGGCGGCGACGGTCCGAAACGCGCAGTGTGGAGGCTGGCGGGAGGGATGTCTAGAGGTGAGCTGGTATGTATGACGCGAGAGCGAAGAGGTAGATTGGAGCACCCGTAATAGCAGACGACGTATATGGGATTATGCTGCAGCATGGTAAGGACAGAGAGCACATACGCAGAGTGATGAAAGAAGATATAAGCCTCCTGGGTGCGTAATTCAGGGACTGCTGAGCCAGGGTAATGCACTCAGCTAGCGTTTATAGACGCAGTGGGAGGGCAGCTGGCGTGTATAACTGTGAGCAGCTAAGATTGGCCTCGGTGGTCGGATATAGTAAGTGCAACTGCTGGCGTATATAGTTTAATATTGCCACAAGACAACCGAATAACTCTTTTGGGATTTCCGCGAATTTTAATTTCGTAACGATTGAGCTCGGCGCCATTAAGTGCGTTATTGTGGAAGACGCGCGCAGCACTCTGGGACGTCCATTAGACGACCGCACTTGGCCAGGCATCCCAAAGCAGAATGGAGTCTCAGGAGCTGGTGTCTTTAGAGACGGTTCGCAGCAGTCATTATGCACGTAGCGGGGCGAGGTCAGTTTTGATTTTAGTGAATATGTTAGAATGGTCTTGATCTGGTAGTTATTGTTCGATGCGAATCACATCGAAACTGGTTATAAAATGTACACATCCATTAGAAGATGCTAGAGGACGATCAGGAAAATAATGAGATCTGAAAATACGAGCTCAGGTGTGCGCGGGGACTCGCAGAATAAACATGTTGTGAGAGAGTGGTGGATCGGAGGATCACAGACCCGATAGTATGGCTGCTAGATCTTACACATTGTACGATATAGATATTATTAAAATTCTTTGGAACAAAGAACGTAAGATGCCAGAACAGATGAGACAAAAGTAAACGACCGAAACGAATAGGAAATAGCTGAGCTATTAAGAACGTTACGTGTATATTAAACAGAGAATTTGACTATCTACTCATATTGCCCGCGATTCTGGCTGTGCGTGTATAGTGTTCTTTGGCATCTTGGTACTCACGTTTTGCCGGAAGAGAGTTGATAGAGAAGGACCGATAAAATGTACTTGGCTTCGCAACCATATGTCCGAGTCAATTCGAGCATCTTATTCTTTAAAGGAGATACTCGAGGAAGACGAATCTGGGAGGGAACGGCTGGTGGAGGCTTGCAGTTGCAACTGGAGGCCATTCGATAGTGACGACATTGTTCAGGTGTCTACGAAAGCCTGACCACAAGCGTGTGTGACGCTGAGGATGCTGGGGGAGAAAGAGAGCGATGATGAGAGTGCTCATGGAGTAAGACGACGTAAGTCAGAGGTAGTTGCACGATGCGGAGAAGATCGGAGCGGAGGAACCCAATAACAGTTGACGGATCATCTGCGCGAGGCCGGCGAGTTTACATCGTTATTGAAATCGGTGCCGGTTACCAGGAGCGGTGTCACATGTGAGGGAGCGAGCGCCGCTGGCGCGGCGGGCGCGGAAAGTGTTTGTGTGCCGCCGGGGCGCGCTGCAAACAAGAGGATGTAGTGATGTATTAGATCGTGGAGACCGCTGTGCCCGGAGCGGGTAGCTATCATGGATGTGTTGCTGCTGCTCTGTGGAGTTGTGAAGTTTCTGGGTGGGGAGGAAAACATGGTCAAGAAGACCACCGATGAAAAGTGGGCGGAGCGGCGAAGCTGTCATTGAGGCGGCAGAGAGGAATTCCAGAAAACTGGCCAGAGGATGGATAGGTTCGAACAAGAGAGAGCGAAACTGCGTGCTCGTTGATAGATAGGCGGTATGACAAGAGAGTGTCCAGAGCGCCGCGGAGAGATTGGCTGACTTAACGGGGGGAGATGTCATAGAGTAAGCGGCGAAGAAATTGACGCAGAGACGCGAAGAGATGATGGTGTGACTGGACGGGAGAGCTGAGCAGGCATCCTGGCGTACCGCGGCGAGACAACAGTGCTCAAGACCGACGCAGGACTGGTGTATCTGGACGTGGCTGTGAAGAGTTCCGCGTGTGTACGCGGAAGAAACGCGCAATTAATTGAGGACGCGAAAGAATGTTGCAGTGAGCTGGATTTCTCTTAGCGGCGGAATATTTACGGTGAGACCCGGCGTGCGACGAGATCGTGTTGTAGCGTCAGATTGTGTCTGTAAGGCTGGAGAGAAATGGTACGCTGAGACGCGAACTCGTAGCGTAGGGTGCGAGATGGATAGGGAGATTTTTCTGGTGGCGGGAGTGAGAAATATGGCCGTAGAAGGCCGCGAAGTAGGTGTAAAGCTGAGCTGTTAAGCGTGGTGAGGGCGAGGCTAAGTTCCGGACATGACTGAGATACTGAACGAGACGAAAAGTCAACATATTGGACGGTGTCGGAGGATCGGAGGACGCAACTTGATAGACGTTCTGCGACTTTGAGGCATCAACCTTGGTGGTTAGCGCCGGTTACCCGAGGGTCGCTTGGAGTCGTTTGTCAGAACAAGAGTTAGGTGTTTACTCCGGTGGTGTAGTGGGACAGGAGCCTGGAAGACGCGACTCGAGGAGTGGGATGCGTGGGAGCTAGGCGTGAAGCAGGCGGTCGGGGCTAATGTAGATATGTTGCATCGCGAGGTCGTGACAAATTTCTTCGAGGGTACAGTGATGATGCCCGTAGAGGGAGGCGCTCGGCGACACTAGAGCGGTTGGCCCTTGAGCGCACGGATCTCGGCTGCCCTTTCTCCCCTACGGCTACTCTGGGCTTTGGTTTCAGGAGAAATGAGGTGGAGTGAATACTCGCGGAAGCGCTCGTTCAGGGTCGCTTTCCTGATCGCTGGCTGACTTAGGCTTTCGGGAAAAGAAAATCGATCGTGAAATGCCTTCCCTGACGCGTGACCCTGGCTTTTCGGGTCGAAGAAGTAATGTAGAGTTCCCGTCGGAAGCGCCTCGTTCCTTCGGAAAGTTCGCCTAACGCGCTGACCTTGTGGCTTTGTCGAGACGGGAGAGATTGGCTGATGTACTGTGACGCTTCCCTATCGCTGACCGTTGGCTTTTCGGGAGACGTAATGTAGTCTCCCGTCGGAAAGCGCCACCGTGCGTGGCTCCTCGGAAAGGTTCCCCTGACTGCGGCTGAGCCGTGGCTTTCGGGGAAAAGATTGCGCGATGTAGACAACATCGCGTTTATAGCGAGTGAATTGATACTAGGCGCTGTGTGATGATGATAGTTGACATAGTCCTTTGGGAAGCGCCTCGTTCCTACAATTAAACCTCCCTACAGCTACGCTACCTCGCGTGACGCGGCTTTGTCGCCCGCAACGCAATGTTTGCGGTGTAGTCAACATATGTTGCGTATAGAGATGAACGCCGTGAAATCGGCGTGATGGAAGCGAACGTGCATTAGAGATGGGCCCCTAGCCTGGTGTGGGAGGTAGTCGCAATGTGCAAATGGTGCAATTAATGTGATTGTGCATGGTATGATATGCATGATGAGTTTGTCTTATGCTCAACTGCGCATGATTCCTTGTATGAAGTAGTTTGCAATGGGTATGATGGTAATGCATGTCTATTCTTAGATCTAATGCATGAAATTGACCAGAAATGCATAAGGTGGAGATGCTTTTGGATTGCGGGATGAGGCCGTCTCAAGTCCGCCCACATTCGGAGCAGAGGCGATGCATTGTGATTTGCAAGTGAGCCAAACGCCATGGGTTTAGGTGTGTGGGAAATGGCTTAATTTGTGGTGTGATGGTTGGTTTAGTGGGTAGCCTTCAGCTTGATCGGAGTTGGGGCAATGGGTTGACGATGGAAGTAAGGTTAAGGCTAGTGAGAATTTTAGGAGTCAGGTCTTGGCTTACTGCTTTTGGTGGTGGTGTTAATTGTAAGGGGATGAGGTATGATAGATTTGTCTTGCCAACGATCGGTCGATTGAGCTGAATGCGCATGAGGAAGAGAATGTACATAGATGTTGCAAATGCGAGTGCTTTGAGGGGATGCATGAAATGACTTGCTGCAGGAGGAGATAGCCTAAGGAAGAGTTGAGGAGAGACACCCTTAAGGTTGTATGAAAGATTAAGGCGTAAAGGTTCAAGAAGGATAGAAAGGAGTTGAAATTGTGATCTAAGGGTAATAATGCGGGCGAATTGATGTGGTTGGTTAGATGATGTTCTAGGAGTTCAAGCTGCGAGTCTAATGTCGGCGCGTAACAAATCCTTTAGGGAAAGAAAATTTTTGCGAGGGTTCTTTGAAAAATTTAGGGAATCAACTATATGAGAGAGTGGACCGTCAGAGTGTTTTGAGCTTGATTGGGTGCGCGACCACATCGAGAAGAGGCTCTCTACGTATCCTTTTGGAATAGGACACGCGTCGTAGTCTGTTTGAGTGATTTGGACAAATGCCTATAGTGTGAGAGGGCTGTTGTGTTGCGTTGATCAGTGAGGGCTGTGGTTTGAGGGTATGAAAAAGGGTTGATGGAGTCGAAGTGACCACGGCTCGGCGAGTGTGGCATTTTAGACTTTGCTTTTTGTTTTGAGTTAAGGGCTATTCGGAACTTTGGAGTTGCAATTGGAATTTTGACATTGATTTGCAATTTGTGCATGTGGCATTGAATTTGGATTTTTTTGCTTTTTGCCCATCTTTATTCTATCTCTTTTGTTTTCTTTTGCACATGTTTTCATACGCACAGTTGGGTTTTCCAATAAGGGTTAGGTCGATGTGCAGTGATGAAAGAAAATTAGGCTGAAGATAGTGTTTATGCTCGAAAGGGTTGCAAGGGATTTTGATTTGATGAGGCGAATGGAGGGAAGAGGTATTTTGTGGAGCTATGAAGAAGCCGTCTCTTGGATGTCATTGAATTGTGAGTGAGTTTAATTTGATTCATTTCATTTAGAAGCCAAACATAGGAAGGCTAAAGAAAATGACGAAAAAAGAAACTTTTATATACAAACGAATGTTATTACATTTGAGGCTAATTGCTGAATTTGATCCTAAACTATTGAATGCCGAAATGGAAAAGAAATTATACATAGTCTAGGGAAAGGGATTCGACTGATCCTACAGCTAAGATCTAGCTGATCAAGTGAATTGAAGAAGGTCTCCTTATGTCCACTCCGATGTCGTAGCTTTGGCAAATGTGTAGGCTCGATACTTGAGATGATCTTGTATTTGTACGGTGAAGGCCTAAAGGAAAGTCTGACATCTACTTCAGTAGGAGCAGAGACTAGTTCGTGGCAGACACTCCTCTCTCGGTCTAGTCAGATAGGTAGTGTGACCTCTGTTCCCTCTCCCCTGCTTTTAAAGGAGATTTGAGCTCTCGGAAGGAAGTTTGAGGTCTGAATGTTACCTTGTATCGTTGCGGATGAATGCGTGGGTGATGTCTTCCAGAGTAATATTCTTTCTTCAGGAATGAAAGAACCACTTCTGACATACGGATCGCCAAGAAAGGAGGAGACACCGACATGGAAACAGCGGCAGAGTAACTCCTTTAAGGTGCCATGGTGGTCTAATCTTAACATGGAATCGAGGGTCATCAGTCGGTTGAACTTGGGTATGGTCTTCGGCTGAGAATCTTGTGCAGTTTGTCGAAAGCGTTGGAGCGTCAACGTAGGAGGATGGTCTTGGTAAAAGGTGGGGTCGATGGCCTTTTGCGGTCGCTTTTCAACGTTTCCAAGGAAGAGCTCGAGGTCCTGATCTGCTTAAGCTTGTTGCAAGCTGCGTTCTCCGGCTCGCCTAGCGCGCAATCTTTTGGAAGCTTTTCCTTGTTGGCGGTAGGCCATTTTGAGGTTTAAGGCGATATTGGTATGGAGGTTGGAGGAAGGTTAGGTTTGGAGCTTAGGGCTCAAACCTCTTCAGGTCGGCAAGGGCTTGGAGACAACTTCACCTGTTTCAAAAGAATAAATCCTTAGTGAACCCCTGGTATCTATTGAACAATATGATCTAGATGCAAATGCAATGTGCTAGATTCCATGCGTCATACTTCTAGAATGAATGTATGATGCAGGTGGCCTTTCGTTTTCGTTTTGAATTTTTTGCTTTTTTTATTAAACTTGTTTTTTTTTTTGAATTCTTTTGTTTTGTTTTTTTTTTTTGAAAGGCACCAAAACGAAGTGGGAAATGTATCACTGTCCTGAGATGGTTTAGGCGTCATGCCTCAGAGGTCGAGCTCATGTTGTCGATTGAAGATAAGTCCATCCTAATGTAGTCTTAGTCAACGTCGAGAGTAAGAGTCGTGCCTAACCTAATTAGTCAAGGGTCAAGACTTAAGGTTATCAGATCTGTGTGGACTAAGGTCGAAAGTTTGAAGGACAAGTCCTAGTGACAGGTCTGGTCACAGCTAGGTAGAGGAGCTAAGTCACTGGCTATGAATGCATGATGTGAGCTAAAAGATGAGCATGGGGACTATATGAAGTGTTGTGTTAGCAGGTCTAAGGATGTACAAATGGCTAGGAACACCATACGAAGCTGTGACATGATATACATATACACTGAATTGACAGTCAACTTGGTCGGATCTAGGGTTAAGTTCAGAGAAGTGTATCCACCTAAGGCGCAGAGCTTGGTTCAGTTTTCACCTTGCAATTAGCGTGTACGGGCCAGATCCCTTTAATGCACACTACAGTAACACGTGCACACACGGCATGGCGGGAATAACGGATTAGCCCTTACCATCTGCGAATCAAATTAAACCAATGTAGCCAGGGTAGTGAATCCCCTGGCTGGTCCTTAATGTAGTCCCTGAGCATGAGAACAATGCCCATATTGAGACCAGGGTGACCCTAGCTGTGACCCTTATGAACGCAGAGGGTACTCAACATGTCCACAACTGTGCATGGGTTATACATGCAAAAGGTGCAACAAATGAGTTCAAGTAATCGTGGAGATGTATCAGTGAATAATTCGAGCTGATTTGTCAAGTCTATAATATACACACTTCAGCACTAAACGTTGCATTGATCAGCACCCACAGTGGAAGTTCGCCAAAATGTGAGGCGCACGACAGTGAGAAGGGGACCCGCCGTCGGAAGGAGGACCATAGCGATATACGGCGGTGCTCGGGCCGGCTCTGTACTCTGCCCCAGTGAGACAATACGAGGTGCGTTCTTGCGGGGCTTGCAATGGATGCGGTCGCTTAACGTAGACGGAGTACGGGCGCCGGCACGTACGATAGCTTGGGTCAGTATGTTGTCTGAGTAATGCGGGAGTCGCCCAGAAGCCACGTGTGCCTAAAGGTTATTGCTACGAGACGAGGGTGGAAGGCCCGAACATTGGTGGACAACGAGCCAAATTAATGGGCACGTCTGAGCATAACACCCATTCGGTCATGGGTCGGGACAGGTAACGATAATCAAGACTGTAACAATCCCCCAGCTTGTAGCGGGCCTCTACTGACACTCGGGTCTCATTGCAATTCTCCATTCATCGGACATGATTTATTGAATGACATAACTTAACATTTTTAATGCACCTTTAGAAGCGTACTATAACCCTCTAAAAAAATTTACTAGCGAAAGGGGTGTGTTTTCTAATTAATGCACTAAAGGAAGTCTACCCCGAATACCTCGTCTAGAATTGTGACCGACTGCGGCATAATCAGTTAAAACGGTGCTAAAAACTGAATGTATGGCTCCTGTGAGGACTGGCTGTGTAGCAGAGGTTGATTCGCACGATCCCTACGATACCGTTATGAAGTGCTTCGATAGTTGTATCTAAGCTGTAGACTGTCGATTTCACAGTATAATTTCTGTCTTCGTTACAAAATATGATACATAATTATACAAATGAACAATGCGAAGTCACATATGAACTTCCAAAATATTATACAGAAAGAACCAATCATACTCAGCCGTGCGCTGAATCTGCAAACAATCGAGGGAGGTTATGTTCGTAAAAACGAGCGGACAGATATCTCTTCCGCACTTGAAAATCGTATAAAGACAAACACAAATGTTAGTTTAGTGAAGAAAAAACGAGCGAAATGAATGCTTCGCCCTGCCTTTGATCGCGCTATACAAGGATAAGAGAATCGTTTATGTATTGACAAGTTATGAAAAAATCTAAAAAGGTATTAGAAGTGTGAATGAAAAAAGAACGAAACACACAAACAATGAAAACTTGAAAACGTTAAAGGAAAATCCTACATATTTACATGGAACGAATTAAATAGTGAATTTTTACATATATTGTTTAATAGATCGAAACTTCGTAAACTAGTTATTGAATTAGATTGAAAAAGGAGTATTGTTTAATGGCCGAGTAAATCTCAGAAATAACCTTGTTATTGTTTTTGAATCACAGATACGATGCTTTGGAATTATCAGAAAATGGTGTGTTAGCAGAGGTGGTTTGAGAGAGAGAGAGAGGAATACGGAGGGAATAGACGTTGGTATGAAAATCTGTGTCTTGATGACAAGCAGGACGGTATTAATATGCACGTGGGAAAAACGAGAGTAAAAACAGACAAGAAAAACCACGCTTTAGCAAGAGTGCGATATACGACAAGGTGGGCCTGCGTATCAGTTGGGACTGAAAGTGTAGGTTGACGTCGTGTCTCCTGGCAGATGGCGCCGGTATAGCTGCCCATCAGGTCGCGATATAACTGCGCCAGCGAGTCACTGCCTTGCGCTATATATCGCAGAGTGGCGCGTATATACGCAGCTCTGCGTATCATACGCTAGCCTCATGGTATGATGATTTATTCCAAACGAAATATTTGATTTCCCCGATTTTAATTCGTGATTCCCTTGATCGAACGCACCTAGAAACCCTTGCTCTCGCAAGCAATTAGCGCAACCTTATGAGGATGTTCATAGATAGGTTCACATATTCGCTTAGATTGCTTTGGTGTATTTTGGTATTTTGTCTTGGTATTTCTCTGTATAAAACTATAAAAGTAATATAGAAAAAAATGTAGAAAAACAAATCCCAAAAATAATCTAACAAATTACTTGTGAGGGCTCAGAAAATGCGAAGGTGTGAGATATCCCCAATATTGAATCACCAATATAAATTATTTAAAATCCTAAAAATAAAAGATATTAAAAAAAAATAAAAAAATGTTTTGAGGCCCCTTTTATTTGTCCTTGGCTCAATAGTTCCGCAATACTCAAAGTATTTCCAACTTTTTGTGAGTTCAAAGCATCTTTTCTCAAGTCGAAACAATCCGAGACGCGTATGTTCATCAACTGATTACTCTTTGGGGAACAATTAGGTGCCTACACTTACTTGAGCACTTAACATGACTCTTCCTACTACTGGAGAAGAAAGTGTTGTGTTAGACCCACATGGTTCGAAAAAGAAACGGCTTGGTACCAGTACTGCTGGAGCACGGACACATGATCAAGTTTTAGTCAAAACAAAATGGTATGGTGTATTTTTGGAAGGCTGCCATAATGAGGAGTTAGGGAAATGCTAACAATATATAACAAACTAGCGCTTCAATTGAACACATTCCATCGCGACGTTAACAGCCAATGGTAGGTCCAGCAAGACAAGACTAAATATACTGACACTGCTTTTTCTTCAAACTTATCAAATATGTTGTTATAGCAGTAGTTCATTTCATAAAAAATAAGTTTAATTCCATAAAAATAATTTCAATCTTAAATTGTTAAAGAATTCGTAACATAATGTCAGTTCAATAAAAATAAGTTTAGTCAAGTACTATATTCAGCTCGTAAAAAAAAGTAGTAAGATAGAGAATATGTTCAGTCATTCAGCAATTCACTTGACAGAACAGACATGCAGAAGAAAAGAGGATAAATGTTGAACATAGTTATCTCTAATTCTCGTAAACAAGGCAAGGTCAAGGTTTACAGTATGTATTAATACTTGTAAATATAAATTCAAAAGAAAATTATTAGTTTACAAGGGTATAGTAAATGATAATACCCTGTAACTATGATAATCCATTTCATAAAATTCAAATCAGACAAAATCCATAAATTCTAATGCATTGCACTTTTTCAAGAAACCCAATATTTTCTTGTATCAATATCTCCTAAAATTTTTAATTCTAAAGATAACACAGTCATCGCGTTTTTGTAGTGAATCATCAGCCATTTACCAATAAAATTTCTCAATTAGATTGAGAGGTCAAGTCCTCATGCTGCCCGACACTAGTTTGAATCTTCTTGAATTTCATTAACCAACAATGATTTCATCACATTTCCTTAACATCAAATGTTATTCTCTTCTCTAACTCGTTTAAATCTTCTTGTGAAAAGATTTTTATCAACTAGTGTGGAACAGATAAATGTGGCCCTACAAAAATCAACCACAACCACATCATAAATCTTCTTCTTGACCATCATCACTTTATTGTTTCATAATTAGCATAATATTGTGTTTTCTTTTTACTCTTTAGCCAAACACCTTTCATGTCCTACACTTAAAACTTGAAACCCAAAATAAAGGAAATACTTGACCCTAATTTCCCTCCTTCCCTACCTATTAATTATTTTATTATTTATTATAAATAATATTATATTTATTATTCATTATTATGCATAGAAATTATAATAAATCATTTAATTATGGTATAATTGTTACTTTGGAAAAACTTTAAACATTTTAATTGGTATAGAATCATTTAATTCAGTTATTATCACAGATAAAATCATTATTTTAAATAATCACAATTTTAAAAAAATTATTTTATTACTGGTATTTTTATTTTATTAAAAGTCCGAGCATTTGCGTCGCGGTATTATCTAGTATAAAAATAATTAGGTGGTGATAATTCCATTATGTTATTTATTTTTTTTTTGACAAGAAGAAAGAGGCTCATCGCCTCACTAAGCTAAATACAGTGACTCAAACACAAATTCTCACACCATATAAGTTAATCTAACACTATTTATAATAACTCTATCCCCATGGATAGGACTCCATAGTTCTCTCTAAACCTTAAAAAAATAGTGGAGTAGGCGCTCAGCAGTGGAAAGTGCTTCATGAATCGCGCCAAATCCATGCAACTCACTTCCATGCACACCTCTTGCTTCTAGATGCGCTCAGACCCTAGGTAATTACTGTTGTCTGTTTCACTCCGTTTTTTTTTCCCTTCCACATTCGACGTCGCAGCACCTTTCCATTGAAAAGAAACTGTAGTTGAAGCTTTCATGACAACCCCATTTCAATTATAGCACACTTCCCTTCTCAAAAGCTTAGTGCTCTTTTCCCTCATGCAAAGGATTTCTAACGAGCACCCCCCTCCCTGACCCGAAGTTTTCCCTAAGGCAAATCTCAATGATCTTCCAACGAATCTCTTGACATAGAACAGCCTCTGTCACTCTAACATGATTTCGTATATCAGATTTACCAAGTACTTACCTCCATGAAGCCAGTCCATCCGATTGTCGTGTCCTCTCCTCCTATTCCGCTTCGGCTAGGTTTTCAACAGTTGTACGTCCATTCTCCCAAGTGCACCATTAGTCTCGCAGTGTCATTCCCAACTAGATCCCTGAAAATCCTAGCCACAGATTGGGCAGTCCTAAATAGTGTTTGTCCGTCCTTGCCTTCTTGCAGAAATGATTCTAAAGAAACGTATTGTACTCTGTACAATTTTCTGCTTCCCACCTCTCCCTATCGCAGGGCATTGTTACAAATGCCTTGAAAGTTTCAGTTCTTTTTGATATCCATTCCACCGATCTTCGTGTTCTCCCACAAGTAATGCCTCTCGGTGTCAGTTCTTCGAGCTCTGAGATCAAAGAGCTCTTAACAAACCTCATACCCTGACTTCACAAAAAACCATAACCATCTCTCGCCCCAGCCAAAAAACGTATCTTTCTGTCACGTTGAAATCTAGCGGGGATTTCTTGATTCATCTCCAATTTTATGCTTCATAATAATTTCACGAAAACACATTCTCTCTCAACTCTGCCTTAACCAATATTGAACTAGGTCTGGTCCACTCCATCGCATTGGTCCCAACCCAATTTTCTAGAAAGGATACAATTGCCATCGCGAAACCAAGGATCCCAGTTAGCCTTATTACCATATTTCCAAACTCTAGCCACACACCCATACAGAACATTGAGGCCCCAATTTATATGCCAGACACCCCAGGACCCTGTTTTTTTCACAAAAACTCCCTGTTGAATGAGTCGTATCTTCCATTTGTATTAGCCCTGTAATAACATTGCAGGGAGGCTGTCTCTTTCGTTAATTATTCTTCAACCGGCCTTTTGCTAGAGGCGTTTGTTGAAGAACATCAATCCCTATGCCCAGACTCCTTTTTCCCTTCCTCTGGTCAGCGTGCGACCAGCTTTCTCCATGTGTAATAACATCTCGTTTACTGACTCCCGCCACGCAAACTTGCAATGATGAAATGATCTTCTCGCAGGATTGTCCTTGGAACTCTAAACACCGACAGCGACTGGCTGACCAAGGAATTAAGACGGAATTTATTGAGGTTAGCCTACCCTCCTTGAGAGAGGAAACGAAATTCCAAGGAACTCAACCTTCTAGAACCTTTTCTACCATCCCATTGGAAAATCTCCTTCTGGTCACTCGAAATCCAAAGGATTCCAGGTATTTTCCAAATGAACCGCTAAAGAGGATTTCCAAAGGTTGGTAAGGTTATCGCTTGTCATACTTGGGAGCAAGCCACTTGTTAACACAGGGGCAGCATTTTGACTTTAATGGCCTCACTAGAA
>SNQN01002913.1:15585-27592 GCA_008642245.1 Bassia scoparia
TCTATGTAAAGGTTGTCATTGTTAAATTTGGGGGAATAATTGTATGATAGTACTAGATCGACCTGCGACTGATGAATGAGGATTCAACCATGACTTTTTGTTTTTAATTCACGTTCATTGTTGTTGAAGTTTCTCTCTCTCCTCTCATCTTCTCTACCATCCAACACCCATCTTCGCTGTTGCCCTGTAACTTGATACAGTATTATACTTATCTTTGCTTAATTCCATCTCTAACTTGATACAGTATTATACTTATTCTATTGACATTATAAATTGTTGTATATTATGATGATGATAATTACAGATTTAAACAAATAAAAATAGGAAGAATGTTTAAACAATAAAAATAGTTATGAGAACTCTTGTAAAGTTGACCATATTTCATATTTCATCTAGATTCTAGAAAATCCTGTATGATTTGGTTATTGATTTATATCTTGATTGAATGGAAGAATAAATCAAATCTGTTTGTAAAGGCCAACAAACAAAGACAGCTTGAATAATATTTGTAGGGATCACGGGATCGTCATTGTTAGTACGAGAGTATGCATTTTCAATTATAATTTTTATGAAATCATGCTAATTTGATATTAGTGTTCAACACTTTGATTGATTTGCGCAATTATATACTCTGTACTATTTATGTTTTCGTCTTTCGGATCATAACTTGTAATAAAAGTAATTGTAATTTGGATTCATTGCTTTCAATATATATTTATTTTGTCTAGAGCTTTTTTGATTGCTGAAATTATTTGTAAACCAAATGACAATTTAATCATTTTGGTAGGGATCGACTTTTTTTTATGTGGCTTATAGTTTTTAATTGGGAAATTCCCAACAGTAACCACGAGTTTTAGCATCAAAGGACGAGTTTATCCTGCAATTTTGCCTGTTGAGAACAAGAAAGTGCTTGGAAGGGTATGCTTTTAACCTTCAATACTAACAAGTTTGCATAGATTACATGACTATTTATTTACCTGTTTATTGCTTTCCAACAGGTTTTGACCGGCGTAACAAATCATGAGTTAAATATCCTTGATATATTTGAGGATGTAGAGTATGTCAGAGATTCAGTAGAAGTCACTCTTGAGGTAATTCTGTCATTCTGCTTCTCATATGTTGTAAGTTTAAAATATTTCTAAGTTTTTCCTGAATTTAAGTAACTCGTCAAATTGTACACTTGTATTAAGGATTACATTATCTAATAATCATCTGTTTGATCTACGTAGAGAGGTAACACTTTGTTATGTGATGAAAAAGGAAGAAACACTATCTCTTGAAATTTGGAGAGATATCTGTTTTCCCTCTTTTTTTGAAGAAACAGTATCTCTTGAAATTTGGAAGAGATTTGGAAGAATGGAGCTCCTCATCCCATTCCTATTCTCTTCCCCTCGTACCCTTCTCCTGTTAACGAAACTAAGTGTTAATATTGTTATACAAGCAATTGAAAGAGAAATATGACAAGCTCATTTCTGTACAAACATTGCCTCCTAAACCACCAACATATTTAGGAAAAGGCTTCAGCATTTCAAACAATATAGACACACCTGATTGTAAGTAATATAGTAAGTATGCTATTTCATACTTGAAACTTTCAATAGGACATAATGGCATCAGATCACCTAATGTATGTCTTAATTCTCTATCTCCATTAAGCTAATCTATCCTTGTATTTATGATTTAATAATTAAACTGGTGAATGGTGATGATCTTATTATTATAATTCTTTACTGTCATGCTTGCACAGCAAAATCCTAAATATATATTAAAATATATATATATTATATATATATATATATATAATATGTGATTACTTAATACTGTATAAGTTTGCTCTTTACATTCTAGCTACCACTCATACTTTTAGCTTAATAAAAATAAATAAAAAATAAATTATGTTAATTATATACTAGCTTGAAACTTTAGGTAATGCATTCTAATTTAATTTAATGCACTTTTGAAGAAGAAGATGCTTAAATCTATGTTGTGTTGTATTGATGAACAAGTAAAAGCTGTGATATTGTTGATAATATAAGAATAAGATCGATCACATGTGATGTTTGAAAAACTCACATGGATTGGTGGCTGATTGCTAAGTAGGAGTAGTACGTAATAAAAATAATCCCTTTTTTATCTGTTTCTTTTTGAGGAATTATATAGTCTAATAGTTGGTCACTTTTGTCATTTAATTCTCAGGTGGTAGTTGATAATGAAAGTTGCAAAATGCAACAGTTATTCTGGTAATTTGTGTCACTATTCTTGTTTTGACTTGCCACTTTGTAAATGTGGAGAAATACTTATGCAATTCTCTAATGTAGGTTGACAGGGCAAACAGGCATGGAATACTGTTGAAGATGTTCAATTCTTACTGATCTTAATCTGTCATCAAAGCTACATTTCTTCTGATGGTGGATGTTCATAAATGGACTTGAACTGGATCGCTTGTAAATCAGAGGCAGAGAGGCAAAGGTGATCCAATGTCTTGAAGCTGCTATTAAGAACGAGTTTCTGAGGTATGCAAACCAGCTTAACCAATAAATTGTGCAATTTGTATTGATAAGTTGATATTGCATAGTTAAAAATATACTGATACACACTCCTATATGTGTTATCAGGATTAAGCTAGATATGCACAACCGACAGGGTAGGACTACTATACGAATGTTATTAGAATTTTCCGGGAGAACAGCCTGACAGTAGCCCAAGCAGAAGTCACAAACCGGTGTGGCAAGGCCGTGAACATATTCTACGTACGTGATGCATCAGGGTACCTTGTCGATGCCAAACAATCGACTCGATAAGGCAAGCCATAGGGCAAACAATTCTCAAAGTCAAGGGCAATAGCTCTAACAACAACAGAAGCAAAAGGTGGAACAAGAGTCTCAATCGCGATTCGTTTTGGAGCCTCTTCAAGTCGAAATCATTCTGTAATTTCGGGTTCGTTAGATCATACTCTTGAACACCAACATTAGACCATGCACCACCTAACATATGAACATTGCGAAATTATATGATTAATCCACTTATTAGGAATGAAAAAAACATTAATCACTTTGAGTTTTTAAGATTAGGTAGAAGAGAAAATTCAAGTGAGGGATTCCAAATACTAGTTATATTGTTTAATAGTTTATTATTAAGATATATTAATTAATTTATCTTTCAATTCATTTAATATTATATTGAATGCAAAAAAAAACAAATTTACCGACCGACGAATAAGTGTAATTTCAAAAAAAAAAAAATTCTGGAGAGAATACCGACCGAAAAATCGGTCGGTAATGGCAATTTTAAATTAAAAATATTATGGAGTTATTACCGACCAACTTCGGTCGTAAGTGCAATTTCAAAAAAAAAAATTCTGGAGTGAAACCGACCGAAAAATCGGTCGTAATGGCAATTTTAAATTAAAAAAATAATATAGAGGTATTACCGACCGACTTTTTGGTCGGTAATAACTCCATTGTCCCTCCAAAAATGTCGGTTTTAATCGGTCGGTAATCCCTTACCGACCGATAATTGGCGGTAATTTTGGATTACTGACGATTATGATTCCGAACCGCTTACCGACCGATTTTCGGTCGGTAACCCCTGTTACCGACCGAAAATTGATCGTAATCGTGGTCGATCAAGCTAATTTTCTTGTTGTGTTAGCGGAATTTCAAGAATCCATATTCTAACATCTAAACAAGATCACATGTATATAATTATAGTAAGTATCAAATATAAGTTTAAGAATTACAACCTTTGATGCGTGGTTCCCAAGCATACTGCAATGATTGGAGATGTAGAACTTCAATTGTTGCTCCTCTAGTCAGTCCACTAGCACCATATCAAAATCTCACGAATGCTGTACGCTAGAGAAGAAAAATATCACTCTTTTACTTTTTAGGGAGAAAGTGTCTAGAGAGAATTAGGGTTTAGAGTTCATAAACTGAACAACTGAAATCATTTGTTCACCTAAAAGATATCATTATATATCATTATTGTGACTAGTTCATATCCATAATTTCAACTATTAGCCCTTTAATACTATCTAGTCCAATATCGGCTTTTATGTGCGCAAATTATTAGGTTCATCCCCCCTACCTAGCAAAAATACAACCCCCCTCCCTGCTTATGTGGCACATAATTTATTCCCTCCCCTATCTTCTCACGCATGATTTTTTAAAAATAAAAATCATTAATAAATAAAATAGATACATATAAATATGTTGACAATCTAATAAAAGCATGGGGGGTTGTATCTTGCAATGTAGGGCGCGGTTTGTATAATAAGGTTTTGTTTATGTGTGAGCCTCCTAAGATTAAGTTATATTAGATGTAGGCCCATTCAATTGACCTACAATCATAATTATTCTCTTACAAATAAAATTTGACTACTAATAGACCTAACATTATCTCAATAAATATCATAATTATATTAGTAATTGCACAATTGATTTAGGACACAATTCCTTCAATCTCCCACTTTCCGAAAACAATGTGCATTTTAAAATACCTTAAGTCGCTCAATGTCTAATTTGTAGTTATGATAACATCTCTATGTTTATCCATACTAATATTCAAATTGTTTCTTGAACTCAGTTTGAACTACGAACAAACGATTAACTCCTTATCCATTTAGCACGACCTTTCAGGCTATCACTCTTCAAGAGTCTAAGACACCAAATCCATATCATACAGGAGGACTTTTCCAATCTCTGTACAACCAAAAATCCCACTCAACTTACACATCCTAACTACTATCTTTATCCTTTAACGGCGCCCACGTTAACAGTGTTAAAGATATACTTAAGCATTAGTAATATACTCATGTTAATAAAATTCACTAAATATAAATATTGAAACCGGAAACAATTTCAAAAATTTCAAGTAGGTCTGATATGTCCAATATGTATTCTCAACACATATCCACTGTAATTGACTAAACATCCTTATGTTTCTATAACTCATGAAACGCTCTATCAATCAACTTACAAACTAGTCTTGTAATAAGTCATTTATGTCAAATTTAATGGCTCGGATTAGGACACAGAAGTAATTTTCAATTTTCTGTTCACTTAATAGGGTTTCATTCATGTAAAATTGTATTTGACAAACCTATTGAAATATTGAAAATTACTTGACATTTTATTTTAATACTGAACTAATGAATTTAAATAATTTGAAATAAACGATAATATCAAGGTTTAATAATCATGAAACACATTTCAGAATTCTAAAACTTACTAAAATTCATAGACATTCTTCAATGCCTGAATTCCAAAAACCTTAGTCTTATTATTCATGTTTACTACGCCAAAATGAGCTTTTTAAAAGCGTTGGAAATGCTTATCAAAAGCGTTTTCAAGGCGCTTTTATATGTGGGCGTTGGAAAGATTTAAAGTGCTTCCCATAAGCCTTTCATAAGTATACTGCCTTTTTAGAACGCTATAAAAGTATATTTTTGGCGTGCAAAATTTGGCGGTTGTTTCCAGTATTTTAAAGTTCTTGAAACGCTTAATATAAAACTATTAAACAATATAACTAGTATTTGGAATCCCTCACTTGAATTTTCTCTTCTACCCTAATCTTAAAAACTCAAAGTGATTAATGTTTTTTTCATTCCCTAATAAGTGGATTAATCATCTAAKAATTTCGCAATGTWCATATGTTAGGGTGGTGCAATGGTCTAATGTTGGTGGTTCAAGAGTATGATCTAACKAACCCGAAATTACAGAATGATTTCGACTTGAAGAGGCCTCCAAACAAGAATCGCGATTGAGACTCTTGYTCCACCTTTTGCTTCTGTTGTTGTTTAGAGCTATTGCCCWTGACTTTGAGAATTGTTTGCCCTATGGCTTGCCTTATCGAGTCGATTGTCTTGGCATCGACAAGGTACCCTGATGCATCACGTACGTAGAATATGTTCACGGCCTTGCCACMCCGTGTTGTGACTTCTGCTTGGGCTACTGTCAGGCTGTTCTCCCGGAAAATTCTARTAACATTCGATAGTAGTCCTACCCTGTCGGTTGTGCATATTCTAGCTTCAATCCCTGATAACATCATATAGGAGTGTGTATCAGTATATTTACTAATGCAATATCAACTTATCAATACAAATTGGACCACAATTTATTGGTTAAGCTGGTTTGCATACCTCAGAAACTCGTCTCTTAATAGCAGCTTCAAGACATTGGATCACCCTTTGCCTCTCTGCCTCTGATTTTACAAGCGATCCAGCTTCAAGTACCATTTATGAACCATCCACCATCAGAAGAAATGTAAGCTTTGGTAATGACAAGATTAAGATCAGTAAGAATTTGAACATCTTCAAGCAGTATTCCATGCCTGTTTGCACTGTCAACCTACATTAGAGAATTGCATAAGTATTTCTCACCATTTACCAAAAGTGGCAAGTCAAAACAAGAAATAGTGACACAAAATTACCAGAATAACTGTTGCATTCTTGCAACTTTCATTATCAACTACCACCCTGAGAATTAAATGACAAAGTGACCAACTATTAGACTATATAATTCCTCAAAAAAGAAACAGATAAAAAAAGGGATTATATTTTATTACAGTACTACTCCTACTTAGCAATCAGCCACCAATACCATGTGAGTTTTTCAAACATCCACATGTGATCGATCTTATTCTTATATTATCAACAATATCACAGCTTTTACTTGTTCATCAATACAACACAACATAGATTTAAGCATCTTCTTCTTCAAAAGTGCATTAAATTAAATTAGAATGCATTACCTAAAGTTTCAAGCTAGTAATATAATTAACATAATTTATTTTTTATTTTATTTTTATTACAGCTAAAAGGTATGAGTGGTAGCTAGAATGTAAAGAGCAAACTTATACAGTATTATAAGTAATCACATAAAATATATATATATATATATATATATATATATAATTATATATATATTATAGGAATTTTGCTGTGCAAGCATGACAGTAAAGAATTATAATAATAGATCATCACCATTCACCAGCTTTAATTAATTAAAATCAATAAAAATACAAAGATAGATTAGCTTAATGAGAGTAGAGAATTAAGACATACATTAGGTGATCTGATGCCATTATGCCTAAATTGAAGTTTCAAAGTAATGAAATAAGCATACTCTATATATTACTTACAATCAGGTGTGTCTATATTGTTTGAAATGCTGAAGCCTTTTCCTAAATATGTTGGTGGTTAGGAGGGCAAATGTTTGTACAGAAATGAGCTTGTCATATTTCTCTTTCAATTGCTTGTATAACAATATTAACACTTAGTTTCGTTAACAGGAGAAGGGTACGAGGGGAAGAGAATAGGAATGGGGAATGAGGAGCTCCATTCCTTCCAAATCTCTCCAAATTTCAAGAGATACTGTTTCTTCAAAAAAAGAGGGAAAACAGATATCTCTCCAAATTTCAAGAGATAGTGTTTCTTTCCTTCCTTCTCACCATAACAAAGTGTTACCCTCTTACGTAAGATCAAACAGATGATTATCTAGATAAGTAATCCATTAAATACAAGTGCACAATTGACGAGTTACTTAAAATTCAGGAAAAACTTAGAAATATCTTAAACTTACAAACATATGAGAAGCAGAATGACAGAATTACCTCAAGAGTGACTTCTACTGAATCTCTGACATACTCTACATCCTCAAATATATCAAGGATATTTAACTCATGATTTGTTACGCCGTCAAAACCTGTTTGGAAAGCAATAAACAGGTAATAAATAGTCATGTAATCTATGCAAACTTGATTAGTATTGAAGGTTAAAAGCATACCCTTCCAAGCACTTTCTTGTTCTCAACAGGCAAAATTGCAGGATAAACTCGTCCTTTGAATGCTAAAACTCGTGGTTACTGTTGGGAATTTCCCAATTAAAAACTATAAAGCCACATAAAAAAAAAGTCGATCCCTACCAAAATGATTAAATTGTCATATTATGGCCTTTACAAATAATTTCAGCAATCATACAAAAAGCTCTAGACAAAAATAAATATAATTGAAAGCAATGAATCCAAATTACAATTACTTTTATTACAAGTTATGATCCGAAAGACGAAAACCATAATAGTACAGAGTATTTAATTGCGCAAATCAATCAAAGTGTGAACACTAATATCTAAATTAGCTGATTTCATATAAAATATAATTGAAAATGCATACTCCGTTACTAACAATGACGATCCCGTGATCCCTACAAATATTATTCAAGCTGTCTTTGTTTGTTGGCCTTTACAAACAGATTTTGATTTATCTTCCAAGTTCCAATCATACAGATATAAATCAATAACCAAATCATACAGGATTTTCTAGAATCTAGATGAAAATATGAAATATGGTCAACTTTACAAGAGTTCTCTCATAACTATTTTATTTGTTTAAACATTCTTCCTATTTTATTTGTTTAAATCTGTAATTATCATCATCATAATATATCAACAAAATTATAATGTCAATAGAATAAGTATAATACTGTATCAAGTTAGAGATGGAATTTAAAGCAAAGATAAGTATAATACTGTATCAAGTTCAACAGGGCAACAGCGAAGATGGGTGTTGGATGGTAGAAGAGATGAGAGAGAGAAGAGAAAACTTCAACAACAATGAACGTGAAATTAAAACAACAAAAAAGTCCATGGGTTGAATCCATTCATCAGTCGCAGGTCAGATCTAGTACTATCATACAATTATTCCCCCAAATTTAACAATGACCAACCTTTACAATTAAAAAAACCCTAGAATTCACATAATCAAACAAGTATAAATGAAAACAACCACCAACCAACCAAAAGAGAATTAATTTAAGGAAATACCTGTACGACAATCAAGCATCCAGCCAAACCACCCAAAACGAACCAAAAAAACAACCAAAACTCCCAAAATTTCGAGCCAAAGCATCCAGCCAAAATCGCACAAGCTTTGAGCACAAATCTGCCCACAATGAGCTTCAAAAGATCTAGAAAATTGGAACCAAATTCCCCTAAACATGCACATCAAAGAACCTTAAGATGCCCACAAAATTTGACTCCAAAAAGCTCCCAAAACCTTGAATTTTCGAACCAAAACCCCAAATTTTTCGTGTTTATGAACCCTAAACCCCATACTTTCGAAAATAGACCCAGATTTTGGGTTTAAATTTGAATAAACAAAGTGTGAGAGAAAAAGAGGAAGATTTGGGTAAATTGTGAGGATTTGTGAGAGAGAGATGAGAGATGGGAAATATGCGTTAGCGTGAGGAGAGAGAATGTAAAGGGTTGCGTGAGGGAGAAGGGTTTGAGTTGACCGAATTGAGAGTTTTAAAATGAGTTCTTCTTCGGGAAAAAAAATTATTACCGACCGAACAATCGGTCGGTGTAATTACTGACCGATTTTACATTCGGTCTGTACCGACCGACTTTTCGGTCGGTGTACGACCGATTTTTCGTCGTAATAATTTTTTAATTTTTTTAATTTTTATTTTTTCGTACTAATGGAGGGAAAGATTTGGGTGAAAAAATAATGATTTACCGACCGAAACATCGGTCGGTATACACCGACCGAATTTAAATCGGTCGGTAATACCGACCGATATTACGTCGGTAAATTACACCGACCGATTTCGGTCCGTGTCGGACGGTGTTACCGACCGATTTTTTTCGGTCATATTTTGATCGGCCTTACACGAAATTCTTGTAGTGTAAGTGCATCTAAATTCCTACAAAACTCAGTTAAAATTGATTATACTTGATCTAGCTTTCTTAAATTACCTGAAACAATCAAGTAATATAAGAAATGATATTGTTCCTATCTTAATTTTTTAAGTTATGGAATGAAAAGAAACTTTTTCATCCGAGTATACAAGAAAGCTCTACCCGAAACCACAGCTTGATTGTCTGATGCATAGATAAAAATTCAAACCCAATCTTTTTGATCTGATCAAACACGGATGGCTAATTAGCAAACCTATTCAATCTTGATCCAATCTAAACAAAGGAAGGCAAATTGGAGAGCCTATCCCGTCATTTTAATGTGATTACACACGAAGGCTAATCGACGAGCCTATCCAATCTTTGGCCTTTGGATGCAGCTTATGAGGTAGCTTTAGATTATTTACTAAGTCAAACATCTAAAATTAAAAAGTAGGGGGGTGGATAGCTAGGGTTTAAGGTAGTTATGTTAGGGTAGATGTAGCTTTTCCTTAGATTAAGGAAAACGTTACTTACTGTAACGTTTCCTGCTTTAAAATAGCGTTCATCTCTTTATTTTTGTGTTTCTTTATTTCTCTCAAATTTCAAGTTACGCTTTTACTCTTCTCAACAAAAAAAAAATTAAGCTTTCACTCTCATACTCCTATCTTCCATTCCTCCAAATTAAAATTCATTCAACACTTTTTCTCATTAATTCTTCTGGTAGAACACAGTTTGATTGATTCAGGTATGAGTTTTTATTTTCTTTGCATAAATTATTAAATTGTTTAATTTGCTTGGTATTTTTTTAATGGATTGTTTGCTTACTATTTATGAATAATGAATAATGATTTTTTGGATTTATATTTTGCTTATACAAATGCAATTGAATAATTAGCAGCTTCAAGCGTTTAATAAGCATGATCGTATAATGATGTATATGATGATCATAATGATTATTTGTTTGCTATTTTAGTAATGATGTATATAATGAATAATATGAATAAGTAGAAGTCATGGATTGTTTATTTCATATTTTCGGCTTAACTTGATGAATTTAATAATAGTAGCATTTTTTTCAATTTTGTCACAATTTCGGCCCTATACGATCATGGCTTGAAGAAGCCCCCTGATGATGTAATGTGTTTGGCTTTAGCTGATATTTCTTAATAAAAGTGGTATTTTCTAGTTAAAAAAAAAAAAAAAGTATACCCAGATTGTTGTTTTTGTTGTTTGTTAAACGACAATCAAGAAACAAACGTTTGATCATCATATACACATAATCATCATAATGCTACTGATATCTACTTCAAATAAAAAATAAAGAAGCTTATATTAAATGATATTATATATACATCAAATCTTATTATAATAATATATTAATAGCTTGATATAATAATACAAACTAATTCAATATCTTATTGGTGTTTATTGTTTATATTAGATGGCTTCATCAAATAATAAAGAAGTGAAAAAAGAATCTTTTAAGTAGACTGATGATGACACCAACATTTTATGTGAAGTTATTCGCGAATATATTAAGGAAAATGGTAAAAGTTCATTTTTAAAGTGGAAAGATATTCATGAGGAGGTGGAGAAATGAGTTGGACGTTCATTAATCAACTCTAATAGTTGCAAAAACAAATATGATGCAATGAGGAAAGATTGGATCAAATGGAAAGCTTTGAAAAAGTCMGAAACTGGTTTAGGGTGGGATCCATCCACAGGAAAAATTGATGCTACAAAAGAATGCTGGGCAAGAAAGATAAAGGTGTGTATTTTGTACTTTTAAAAACATATATACAAATTATGTGGAATACAAGTATTATATGACTAATGTAAACTTGCCACGCTTTTTTACACTAGTGTGCCCCGGCGCACGATGCGCGCCGCGGTCCACTTTAAAATATGCTTTTATCATTTGCGAGTTACTCCAAGCAATTTATCGTATTACATATTRTAATAGCATACAAAAATTCATTGTTATAATTAACAATACCCAAGTACTAAACATCCACAAAACTTGTTCTAAAAGACATGATTAAACACTCAAATGTTTACATACAAATGTATAACTTGAAACTCTCATACAGCTTGTCAAAAAAACTCTTGTACAAAGTATTTGAATATCTTAATGTAGATGACGTTGTTGAGCTTCCTGCTAACCCACACGCCTTGCTCGTACCCGGTTTGAACTCTTACTATACCTTTCACGCATCGCAGAGTGATCGCAGCTTGCCTTCTCACATCATGTCCTCTGACAAGTGCTTCGTGTCTTACCAATCCTTTCAATGCATTCAAAGCTCTCCTAGCCCTGATATAGGAACAAAAATTAT
>SNQN01002913.1:27617-41998 GCA_008642245.1 Bassia scoparia
ACATTAGTGTTGGACGTGATAAGGAAATATCGGAGGACGACAGGTGCCAATCATTACTATGATAATGTAATTGCCCTTTATATTGAATGGAAGAGAAATGTGTGTAGTTACTATTAGCTGGATGATGTTATAGCTCAACGTGACGTAGTTTATCTTAGAACAATTCACGTTTGCGTCGCACAAATGTATATACTTGATATACTAAGATTTCTTCCGCTTCTCTTATTGTGGCATAAGCTAAGAAGATATCGACTTGAGTGATGGCTAAGCAACATGACAGAATTCCATTCTGTCTTTAATTTCAAATAAGGACTGTGGGACGACTCTAATGAAGTATGAACTCTTCTATAGTGAAATGTACAATACAGACTTCTACACATCTCAAATATATCAACGATATTACACTCATGATAGAAAACTCATGGCGAATCATATTTTGTTTTCACTAAAGACGTCTGTTTGATCCGGGAATACAGGTTCTCTCCATATCTACACGTTAACGTGTTTTGCGATTATGGAATTCAGCCGAGATAATCTAATGAACATCTAAGTATAATATGGGAAGCTATCGGTGTTATATAGGGAATAGGCTAAAAATATAATGACATTGGTAAGACTTTATTATTTCAGTTGTTGGCATAAGTCATTTGAGGGTATTGCCGACTTGATACATCTTTGAATAGTTTAGTTGTTTATTGTCTGCTTGCTCTGGGTTTTCGATTGTAAATTGCAATGGAACACTGTCATGTGAAGGGGTTTAGAGAATGTCAGTAGCCAGCTAATATGACATTACATGTCTTCCATAGTCGTGCACTTTCTTTGATGCCAACAGGCAAAGATTCCAGGAAATACTCGTCCGACTATGATTGCGTTTTGAGTGATAAATATGCTCGTCGTTCGGGTACGTGGAATTCCCCAATTAAAACTTATAAACACATAATAATAAAATTCGATGTGACTTCTACTACTGCGAAGGAAGGTTGATGTTGTATGAAGAATGAACTTTGAGTCATTATTAGCTGATGGAGCCTTCGTGGCTTTCATCAAATTAAGATATAATTATTCTTAATTCACAGCAAGATATGACGGTCATGATGATGTGTGTGAGCTAACTAGGTGTCACCCCCCCAACTATGAAGCTCTATGGTGTCGATGACTATGTTTCATGTCGAAGATAGTAAGTGGCGTGGATTTGAGGGCAAAGAAGTAAAGCGCAGAGAGGGATAGTATGCGGGAATGTTCCTGAAAGTTCATCTTGGTTGTGGTTTCTTCTTTTTTTTCCTTCTCTTATGTTACAACTTTTGGAAATTTAGAATGAAAGCGAGGGAATTAACGTTAGATCAAGATAGATACGAGATTAATTATGAACGTACCCAAGGCGCATAGAAAAGTATTTGGGGCACGGGCATACTGTCATAATATTGTATCGTAAGATTGGCATTCGCATAATATCGATAAGTAAAGAGTGTGGTGAAAGGGTCCACTATTGTCAATTGATCTCGGCTCCCTCTCTGAGAACATTTCACGTTGTGATCATGCATGTTCATATTTGATAAAGACTTTTGTTAATGGTTAATATAGGATATATGGTGTTTCACAACAAGCACAAATACTTGAAAACAGACGACATGACAGTTCAGCGACACGTGATCGCAGTTCCTTTTCGGACTAGTCATTAAATTATTCAAGTCGTCCTGCTGTTCTAGTCTGTAGATCACATTATTTTTGGGGCGACCCTCTTAAATCGGTGCATAACAGTCTAGTATGTCTTGACTGTTAATTGCTCCATAGTTCTATAGCTCGATACCACAGAAGTATACTTATCTCCATTAACAAGAAAATAACAAACTTCATCCCCAAAATGTGCGAAGTCGAGTTCAGTAGAATCTAGATGAAGCTATACGGTCAAATTGAAATAAAGTCAGAGCCGTGACTTTAGCAAGAGCTCTCTCATTAATATGATAGATTCGGTTCTAATTTGCACTATTGATAAAAATACAATTTAGACATTTCTCTATTTTATTTGTATAAACTGCTGTGTAAATGGGTCGATAATATTAATTCCCTCAATCTGCATGCGATCGAAGATTAAGCGACCGATTTGCGGTGTAAATTATGTGTGAGCTTTTCTTTTTTATCAAATCATTGATTATTCAAATCCTAGTTTCTTAGCTATAAGATGTAAGAATATAAAAAATATTTAATTAATGCAATTTTTTCATTTACTTGAAGGATATCTTTTGATCTGAAATTGGAAGAATTTTCATAGAATTTCTAAATAGGTCATTTTACGACCTGATTCTGAGATTTCACGATATGAATTTGCACTAGAAGATCAAGTCGATACATATAAGGTGTTAAAAAGTTAGGGTTGGCGGATAAGTAGGATTTTAAAAACTATGTACAAGAAACTTAGATAATAAAGATTACTTAACAAGCTTTGCGATATAAACTTAGAGTACAAACTACATGTTTGACTAAGTATACACAAGTTAAAGAAAACATTGACAGCAGAACATAGCGCAGGTAGCACGATGGGTAATGCAGTCTTAGTAGGTAAGGAGCGTGAGACGATTCGCAAAGAGTCTATCGTAGAGCAGCGAGAGAAGGAGAGAATACATGTCTGCTAAACAATCAGCATAAAATATGGATCCACGAAAAAGCATGATTTCATAACAGATGAAGAGCCGTATTAGAATTAGAGTTTTAACAAAACAAAACATGAGATTAACAAGTCCATAGACTTCAATCAACGTGATTCACGTGGTAGTCAGGGAGCTAAAAAGGTGCGGAAATGGAAGTGGCATACATGTAATACAGCTATCTGCTACTGCGATAAATATCATCTTCAGGTAGGATAAGAAGAGACCTGAAGGATGCTAGATTTACCATTACACAAGTCATGACTAAAATTACTCATCGAGCTTTGAGAGCTGCTTGAGAAGCAGCAACACTGAAATAGACATAATATTAACAATAAAAAAGTGGATAAGACCAAACATGTATAGGCTAGCAATCTATTGTGAACTGAAAAAAATGTGTTAGCACCTAGAATCACATAACAAGGGACAACAAAATGTATACAATGAATCGAATACCAGACACAAAAATCCGTCTAATCTACATTGTCCAATAAGAAGAGAAAGATATAAAAAGAATTTGGAATGCGGAAGATAAACAAGATGTGAACGTTCAAATAACTCCGTAATTGGTTGAATTTACAAAATAGATACTGAGAAAAAGCACAAAACCATTTGTTTGTTTGGTTCCAAAACCCTGTACGGGAGCATATCAAGGCATTGGCTCCTTCCGTAGGCTGTCACATAGGATAACCCTTTAACCGTTCATCCTGGTATTTCAAATGAAATTGGTGAGTAAAAGGTAAATTGGTTTAGCTTACTAATAGATAGCTCACCTGCGTCAAAAAATCTCGAATGACAAAAAAAAATACTCCAAAATTCGATGCAAAGCCAGTATGAGAAAATTGTCCATGGCGAGCTACGAGGCAATTGGTAACACGTGCAATAACGAGTCAAGAAAATGTCCGCACTAGGAGACTATAAGAAACAGCTCGAATACCAATCGGCAGTCACAAATTTGGGTAGCTCTATCAAAATGATATACTCAAACAACAACATAGTCAATTGACTAGTTAATCACTTAGGAATATCTTGCTGCATCCTAATACTGTAAACATAAGTCTAAACGACGCCATATAAGTCTCGGAAAATTAGGATAAGTGACAATATTTGTGAGGTTATATTCTTTAGAGGTGCGCAACCTTCAGCACTTGTTTCCCTCTCAACCTAGACAATATGTATAGATCTCAACCAAAGAATAGATTTAATGAAACCACCAAGAAAATCCATCTTGGTTAGCAGATCAAGTAGGCACATTTTCGAATACAATAATACATGAACTCATTGAGACGAGCACCCAAAATTCTTCGATGATTATGAATCCTAACCCCATAATACTTTCGAAATGATAACGCCCAGATGATTAAACCGAACAGGAGCGGTCAAATTTGTTACAATATTTGAAATGGAAAGAGATCATTCTGATTGAGATAAGTGTTCCAGCTTTCGTTAGAGAACTATAAGAGGGGACTGGCTTTATATGAATACGGGTATAATTGTGAGAGCGCAGTATCAAGTTTACTTATGACGTGAGGTCCACAGCATAGATTGTTGAAATGTGATGAGAATGTTCATAGGGAAAATTAAACTGCGTTACGTGAGGTAGAGAGAGGTATAATAGACGAGGAAGTCCTTTGAAATGCCAATTGTAAATATCGAGTGTTGTAAGTTAAGAGTAAATCCATTGTGAAATTGTGAGCAATACGTTAGTGTATAAAATGAGTTTCTTAATGACGTGAAAGAGGAGAAAAAAAATAAAGAGACATAAATTATACAATAGAGCTGTCCACAGAAATGTGAAGCCCAAGCTACGCAGAATCGCAAATGTAAACACCAAGCACCAAAATAATCGTAGACAGATAACGATATTTAGTCGAGCGTAGATGTTAGAATAATAAAGAAACAAAAATATATAAACTTGACGTCTATGAAACTGATTTTTATTCTATGCATTAAATTTGGTCTGAAAATCTCAGTATTACCTCTGAGATAATTGAAACCCAGTATCCTTATAGTGACATTAGTAGAGCATGTAACTTGGAATTTTGATTCGAATAATTATATACAAAACTAAAATTCAGTCACCATAAAATACAGAAAACTGAACCAAATATCCATTATCAACTAAACTCAAGAATCGATACGCGTTTCCGAAACGAAACAATCCAGATTATTATATTGTAGTGTATAAGAAACAAACAACAGATGCAAAGAATGTAATGGAATCCAACAGGCAAAAAGAATAAAAAATCTTCTTCGCGATCAGGTAAAATTCAATAATATTTCCTAAAACACGTTTGTAGATATACATACATTATGCTTTCATCAATATAAAACAGTGTCACATCTTTATGTTTCTTATGTTATCGTAGAGTAAAATATAACGGCAAACTTACAAGGAGAAAATGCAGAATAATTGAGGAGAAGTCAGGAAAAATTAGGCAAAATAATCTTATGTTATATAACACAGATATTATTCGAGCGTGCAATTGTGCAATGAAAAACGTCACGGTCGAGAGACAAATTAATCTTACAAACATTTCAATAGAACTAAAAAACAGTCCAACACAGAATTAAACATAATCTACAGAAAAAGAACTCAAACCAACCCAATTTTTTGGCGTTGATTTAAACCCCGAATTTTACAAACTAAGCATCGGAAAGTAAGGGTAATTAGCCAAGTAATAAATAAACCCAGATTTTTGGGACTAAAAATGAAAATGAGGGGGAACGAAGAGAAGAAGGAGAAAATATTTAGCGGTATGAGTGAGGGAGTAAAAGGAAGATTATCAGTGAGTTGAGTGAAATTGATTGACGAGGTAAGTTGAGAGTGCCTGTATGGTGGTGATTGTGAGTGGGAGGTGAGTGAGTGAGTGAGTGGAGGTGCCAGTAAATGAGTTAGGGAATGGATTGTGAGAATCGAGTAGAAGCAGGCTAAGTCAGGAAACGAGCGCGACGGGGTGAGATGTGAAGAAAGAAGCGGGATAGTGAGGGAGAAGGAAGTCGGGCGAGGTTGAGGGAGAAGGATCGGCGGTGAGGAGAAAGGAAGTCGGTGAGGGGTGGGTTGGGGTTTGAGCGTTGTGTGTAGAGTTGTTGAGATGAACGGAGTGAGTGAGGTTTATTTTGAGTTTAATCATTGGATTTGACTTTACTATTTGTTGTATTTATTAAATACATTTTAGCCGCGGAGATTTCGACTTAGTGTTTCTAATGTTTATCTCTGAGTATGGCTTGCGATGGAAATAAAAGCTACACGGGCAAGAGTATATGCTCCTTTAGGACGTGGTTGTGATGCGTCGCTAATTTTTGCGACCGAGTGCATAATCTAACAGTGCTTAGATTACAAAACTCAGTAAATATGTAATACGGTCGCTAAAGCTTGTATGTGAATATAACTCTTCTTATAGGATTGTAACACCTGAAACAGCAGGCAAGTATCATAAGAAATGATGTCCTATTCTTAATTTTTATAGTTTATTTGTCTGCGTGAATGAAAGAAACTTTCACGAATCGAGCGTATATTTCAAGTAGTAGTTTTAGTATATATATAATTCTATTAAAGCATCTAATATGAGATAAGACGGATCTCTACCCGACTACCACAAACATAGCCTTAGATGATTTTGTCTAGGATAGTAATCGGATAATTATTGTATCAGTATAGTAATATAGTAGTATGTTATAAAGTGAAAATGTCCTAAAACACCCAGATATATTAAGTTTAATTTCCTATTGTTGATAATCATTCTTCAAGCTTCCAATATTGAGTTAAGTTAGTTGGTATTTCAAACATCTAGATGTGATCGGGATGCATTATAGTAGCAATAAGTGAAACCTAAGCCTTATACACATAGAGTTGGTAGAGCTGTTAACATTGGTTGAGCTTAATGGTACATGGCCCATCGTGCAATTCATGTAAATCATGATATTGCTGAAAGCCTAGATCCAAGAGATAATTGATTGAGGAGAGTCTGGCTTTAATTTCCAACCGCAAGCTTTGGTGTAAAGTTAGAGGTCTGCGAATATTGAATTAAGTGGAGGGAAATAATAATCATTTCGCACCGAGGATCGACTGTCTTAATTAGTGGAAGTGAAGGGCTATTTGGAAAGTAGCAGGTAGATGTAGCGGTTTAGTGTAGTGGGTAGATTTCAGCTGTAATTAGTAGCTGTTAGATGTTGTCCAAAGTAATGACTTCGCCTATCTAATTTCTTGGGCGTGGAATCATGCTTATGGAGGGTACGCTTTTTAGATTATTTGAGTTCTAATAAGTATGAGTGTTGGTAAAGTCAGAATTTGATAAATTGTAATTTTATTAAATAATTTAATAAAAAAATGAATTCATAGTCGTAATAATTGTAAATATGATAAAGTTAATGATTAGTAGAGTATGTTTGGATTATTTACATAGTTTTTGTGTAAATTTAAGGTAAGTAAATCTAGATTAAGAAGAGGAGTAAAAGAATATATGTCCCTAAGAAGTAGGGATACACATGTAAATTGCATTTTTAAAATGCTCCATTTAGATACAGTAATGAAAACGATTCCTAATTAAATTACATACTATAATTTAGTTTCCCAGTTGTGATTGGGATCTATGATAGGACATACACTTCTCCAGTTACTACGTATGTAAAATAATTCCAATGTATTACAATATTACGTTTCTGCTTTAAAATGAGTTACACCGCTTTACCTGATAACTCATTTGCAAATTCCTGCTATTATCTACTTAATTTTTCTAGACAATCGAAAAAAGCCCTTAGCATAACGCTGTAACAATGAACATGATTTGGCGATTTGTCTTCTTTGTGTCTTTTCTAAGTGTAATAGTGATTTACGATTTTCATCCCTTTCGTCTAATATGTTTCACAAGAATGAACCTCCATGAGTTCAAAGGGTGCCTTCTTGCTCTTCACCTATTACTTGTCTTCGAATACGAAAATTATATTACAAAATGATAAATTAGAACTCAACTTCTATTCTTGTCACATATTTACAGCTATGCAATTCGATTCCCGCGTTTGCGACCACTCCAAATTAAAAATCTATCTAAAAATGTCACTCTTTCTGCTCTTCATAGATTTTTTTCCCCACAATTCTTTATTCGGTCATCTTGGTTTTAGGAAAGAGAAGTTTCGAATTTGATCGTCGTTTTAGGCGACATCGGTGGGACGATTTGCGTGTATTGACATTGATTCAGCAAGTATCAGAGGGGGACGGAAAAGGATGCTTGTGGTTTTTATGTCTCGTCTGTTACGAAATGTGAATTAGTGTTGTACGAATGAATAGTGGGTACATTTGTTATCTATAGGTTGTAGGGTGTTTAGGTTTTATAGGTTGTTTGCCCAGGAATCTGAAGTCTTGGTTTAAGTTGCACTTTACTAGTGTTTATTGTATAATATAGAGAGATTTTGTTATGATATTTGCGTTATTTCTGTGGATATTATCATGTGCGTTTTAATAGAACTAGAATATATACAGTGGAGATGGCTGATATCATGTGTGATAGCGTTATGAGATAGCCATGTCTTGATGGGGTCTCGATAAACTACATTGAATCAGTTTGAACGATCTGTTAATACAGCTATCTAGTGGTGTGACTTGGTGTATGTGCGGCTGTTGAGTTTGAACTTATGAAGTTAAGATGGGTATATGATGACTAGTTATTGAGTTTTGCCACTTCGATTCATTCTACTCTTCAATTTCACCCAACTTTACTATAGTAACTTCTCACTGATAAATGAAACTACTATAGCCCTCTTGTTTGCCTTAATTCTTGATGTATCCTACATTTCAGTATTCGAACAATGGTCTAGCTATTAATCTCTCTGCATCGCTATTATAAGGGAATGTCTAAACAAGAGAAACTTAGCTCAAATCTTCTGTTTTTCACTTTGAGTTAAGCTCTATGTTAGGAGATGGTTGTTGGGCACAATCTGGGATGTGGATCGATGTGTTTAAGGTAAGTCTTATCATATATAGATAAGTGCTTGGCGCTGGTTTGTGAAGATTCTAATCCTTAAACTGGGTAGTTGATGATTCGCTTTATATTCATGTTACAATTTAATTTTGAGGATCATGGGCACAACTTTTTTTATATTTATCTGCAATTTTGTTCTCTATGAAATAATATATACTAATTGTCGTTGTTCCTATGATCGGTATTACCGTCAAACTTTTGATTGTTGATATAGATTTCATTTTTTTTTTTGGACGTTTTGAAAGGCATTATGGAGTTGGTCAAGCCTTAGCTGGCGTTCTATAGAGGCTCAGCTACGCTTCTGCTTCCCCCTGATGATGAAGTGTTGCCATGTTCCTGAGGTGCGGATGCCTTAGGCGCTTGATATTTTCTTAAATAAGTGTAGGATATCCCTACTATTTTCTAGTTAATCGAAGAAGGTAGTATTGACTGAAACTAACAATAAAGTTTGATTTGTAGTTATTCACTTATATATATTATATGCAAAAGGTAAAATAAATTTCTCTTATAAACAGTTGTTTTATATTATGGCTATTTGGCGATATGGATTTGAGTCTAAGAATTGATTGTTGCCTTTGATCACGATTATGTATTTTTTTTTGGTAATGTTTGAATTTTGTTATTTGTTAAACTTGCATTGAATGAACAAATTATTAATTGTACAAAAAGAAAGCAGAGAAAGTCTAGATTTGGATTTACTCGAATAGTGAGAATTCATTCATAGGCATTAATTAATCTTATCATTGAATAAGCTGAAAGACTGCCTTCCTTTTTATTTTATCAGTTAATGATATCTTGTTTAGGTTTTTAGTTTTTAGCTTTTCTAGATATATTATATAATATATATGTAATCAGAATAATTAATTTTATAATGACACTTTAATTAATTATTTTAGCATGTGGAGTATAAAAAATGATCAATGGTTGTGCAGGATGCGGAAAAAGTCGAAGTCGTACATATATTAATAAATATTAAGCTATATAAAAACATAACTATACAATTATCTTAGATTGATGAAAGGAAGAAGCTCTGGAACTGGGTGTTGTTTTGATGTAGATTTTACATATTAGATAATTTATTGCTGGACTTTCGATCAAATAATTAAGGAAGTGAAGAAGAATCTTTTTAAGGTTAGGATGAAGCTTAAACTGTAGCTGAGTTACAGCAGAGTTAGGTGAGTGTTAATTGTTTGTCCTTTGTATACGTTCTAACTGTCATCTTAAAGTCTTTGACGTTTCTATGGTTTTGTCTCTTTCATGTTCTAATTTCTTGTGATTTTTATCCTTTGTTGTGATAACTGAAGGATTCAATTTTATAAATTAGAAGTCGTTCATTTTATAGACGTAGCGGCCATTTTACTCTAAGTGTACATGGTTTTTGCAGAAATTATAGTATTACTAATTAGGTTAAGAAATATGGTAAAATTTAGAGTGAGATTAATTCAAGTTGTAAAAAGTGGTATCTATTTTCCTGTAAAGAAGGGGGAAGGCATATATTTACTCTAATTGGGTTAATATGGCTCATGAGTATTTGATTTATTGTAAAAAAGATTGGGAGGACAATATCCTTATGGATGAGTCTTTCTTAAGTGGATTTTTTCATCTATGCTGTTTGTGAAAGCTCCGTGCTTAAGAAGTTTCATAGCAATTGATTTCTTTTCGAGGTTGCTGTACAAGTTATAGCCCTATTTGAATAGAAAGGATTGGTTAATTCAACAGGTCTATAAGTTTTTGTGATATGGTGACATAAAAAGGCGGAAAATTTCACAATTATATGGATTCAAGAAGTTGAAACGCTGCCCATGGCACCCCTGTTTAGATTATGGAAAAAAAAATGGGAAAGTATGTGAGTTTTGGCTCTGGACAAGCAATCGAGGTCGAGTGATTTCGAAAAAGTTCTTGGTATACTTGAAGATTTTAAGGGAAATTCTTGAATTTTGGACAATGGTTCAAAGGTTTGGGAAACCATATCCTTTTCTCCTAGCCATCATCCATTTCTCTTCGCATTCTCTCCATAAACATTCATCGATCTATACGTGGTGTCCGTCCATCCACAGGCATCTTCTCTTTTAGCTCGCAAAAATTGACAATGCTTTTTTTCTTTGATTCTACTTACCCACTTAACTCTTCAGATTACAATCTTTCTTAGGTGATCTTAATTTTTACTATTCAATTACAAAACATATCTATATTTACGCAACGAAGAATATATATACACTCGTGTCCAAAATTGTTAAAGTTATCTTTTATTGATTATAGTTGTGTGATATTTTGGAAAATTTGGATTTTTGAAGCTTTGTAAATTTCAGACTAACATTTGATAATTGCAATGATATTAAAGCTGGGATTGTTTGATTTATATTTACTAACACTAAAAGTTAATATTTAAATATGTTGTTTAAACCATTAGACTGACAAATTGTATTACATATCCTTTATTTTCTCCTGACGCCTATTTGTACTTTTTACTCACTTAAGTGTGTGGTCGCTCTACCGCATTTATAGAGATTTGTTAGAGTTAGGGTTTAGTGTTGCCACAATTGCTAATCTTAATTTAAATTTGATGGTATTCTCATCGTGGATTTGGGAAGTATATTTTGACGTCGAGTCCAGATTTTCGTTACAAATAGAATGATGTTTTGATCTGCAGATTTCTATCGGCCGAGTTACTCCCATCAAGCATTATCCTATTACATATTATAACATAGGAGAAGAAGAAGTCATATTAATAGAACTGTATGCGAACAAATGGGAAATAAGTTTGGGTCTCTATTGTGTATATCGGATGTTGTAGATTGTTACTGCTTGTAGTATTTATTATTGTCTTATGTTTACCGTGTTACAATGTAGCCAACACTATAATTGTCATTCCCTATTCTGAAATTTTGGTATATTTCATCATCGCTTGCCATATAAGGGGTTATAGAGACTCGTATTTGTGTTACTTGAATAGTGGGAGCACTGATTATTGGATTCGACGTTTTTCACCTTTTTACATAATACTGGTGAAGCTTTTGGTGCTTTCTTTTTCATATTTTAATGTTATAAACCAGACAAAGTGAATCTGGAGTGATATATATGGATGAATGCTTGATAACGATCCTCATTATGCATCTAATCCTAATGTGTCTTCATAAGGACTGAAAAAAATCAAAACTTCTTTAAGGTACATACATATTGAATGTAGATTGTACTAGTAGAAGTAATGATCTTAATCTGTGATAATACTAAGGTGATGTTTAGTACAACTGTTGTTAACAGGAATGGAGTCATAATGCTAATTATTGTCTTTGTTTGTCGTCCCTGTACTTAAGAACTCACGCTCTTCACGTGTGCCAGGCATTGCGCTTGTCTCTGGTTTGGATTTTCCAAGCCCTTTAATTTCTCCATGAACTCAGAGACTGTTTCATGTTCTACTGTTACTGGCTCTTTTGGTAAAACCTCTATAACTTGTATGTTGCAATACCACAGCCCACATTTCAACAGCACCGTCAATATGCAGGTCATATGATGTAAGGTGATCTGCTCTTTAAACGGATGCTATAAGCTGAAGGCTATTAAGATATTTTTCAGTCGTACTTATGCTTTCCTATGCTCTACAATTATTAATTCCATCTTGTGATAAATGGGTATTATAGACAAGCGTGTCTAGCAAGGATTACGTTGACTGTCTGTGGATTCATTAAGGACGGATGGAAGGGATTTCTTTGAAAACTTAGTTAACTCAAGCTGTGATGCTCCTTCTACTAGCATGTATCGGGGTAAGTTTGGAATCTAGAGGAGTCTACTTTATGAAGGGTAAGAACTAATCTCACACTCGATTTTCCCTCTTAGCATTAGCAATCAGTTAATCACTCATTTTCTCTTTCCTTACGGGATGCTTGCCTGGGTTTCCTGTGGATGGCCTATATATGTTGCTCATGTTACGGGCCTTTGAAATGCATTACCATGCTTATTACACTTAAAGTATGTGTAGTCTTCTCTAAATTTGGACTGTTATATTCTTCCTTGCTATTCTAAGAGGAGTAAAATTAATTTACCCTCTATTTGGGAGCATAAAAAACAATAATTTTTATCTAAGAATAAGCTCTTCAAGGTTAAACGTTTGGTTTTAATAATGGTGTTGTGAGAGAGAGAAAATCGTGATCAAGTGGTAGGCTTATGAAGCAGATGTCAGCAGCCTTTGAAAGAACCAACCAGAAGTATTCTATACCAGTTGAAGCCAAGGAAGTTAAATTGAATTTACTTGCGCACGTGGTGGTCTTGAATGTGGGTGTTTAACATTTACAGTAAGAAAGTGTGAATGCATTTCCTTTCCTCTGGTTAACCTCAATTTGTCACTTGCAATGGGTTCTTTGATCATGTTAGTGTCTTGGCTACAAGAATTGTTGAGGCTCTAGAGATGATCTTGATTTTGAAGGCCCTTCTTCTTGTAAGTTTTGATTTGGATTATAATGGTTGTTTTTCTGTTGAATTTGTTGAATATTGGTTTGTTTTCTGGTTGTAGCATGCATTTAATTGTGTTTTTGTTATTGTTTTGATTTTGGTTTGTTGTTGTATATGAAAATTAATCCTTGAATTGGATTAATATTGTTGTTTTCTTCTTGAATTGGCTGAAAAAGTTTGAACTTTTGTGATTGTAGCATGCACTCTATATGTTTTGTTTGTTGTTTGGTTTTGGTTGTTGTGTATTTGATTTTATAGATATATTGCTATTTATATGTATCATAATTGTAGTCTTCAGATGATCTTTTGAGTTCGCAATTGTGTAACACTGTAACTGAACGCATGTGTGTCTGTGTTATGTGTGTGGTTGTGTGTTGTTGTGTCATGGATGATGCGAGTTTGTGATTCATTTTCGTGCGCGTTTGAAAACACAGACCCACCAACCAAGTGTGTATTTGTGCATGAGTGCATGACTGTTCGCTCCAACTCATGATTTGCATATTTTTATTCAAAATGTTACAAATTAAATCTGAGATGATAAAAAGATTTTCTCTCTCTCAACAACCCATTATTAAAACCCAAACGTTTAACCTTGAAGAAGCTTACTTCTTAGGATAAAAACATTATTGTTTTTTATGCTCCCAAATAGAGGGTAAATTAATTTTACTTCTCCTCTGTAGAATAGCAAGSAGAGATATAACAGTCCAAATTTAGAAAGACTAACACATACTGGTAAAGTGATAATAAGCATGGTAATGCATTTYAAAGGCCCGTAACATGAGCAAACATATATATGGCCATCCACAGGAAACCCCAGGCAAGGCATCCCGTAAGGAAAAGAGAACAAATGAGTGATTAACTGATTGCTAAATGCTAAGGAGGAAAATCGAGGTGTGAGATTAGTTCTTACCCTTCATATGAGAGTAGACTCCTCTAAGATAAGACTACCCCATACATAAGGACACAGGGTAATAGTTCTAGAAATCCTCCCATTTCCTCCAATCACCGTCAACGTATCCTTGCTTATCGTATAATCCATTATCAATCAAAATGATTACTAATTGAAGGAGGAAATCACAAAATTATCTTTTGCTTTCAGCTTTAGCATGYAAAAGACTTATCAGAAGGATCTTACATCAGTGTGTTGAAGACATTAGATTAAAGGCCAACAGTAAACATGAGAAGGCTCTGAAGTTTATGGGGAAATTAAAGGCTTGGAAAATCAACCACAATAGCAATTGCCATGACTCGTGAGATGGAATAGGACACAAACAAACAATAATTAGCAAGTTTATTGATATTCTGTAGTTACTAA
>SNQN01002913.1:57231-67267 GCA_008642245.1 Bassia scoparia
AAATTGTCATTATACCTCGCGTGGTAAGGTTTCCTTTTTATTTTTTTTTTGGTCAGATGTTTTTTGATATTTTTACATTAATTGGCTTACAACATATTATGGATCCATATGAATGAAGTTCGACGCATAGTTCGATTATTATGTAGTAGTTTTCATTGGATGTCTTGTACTCATTTATGCAATTTCATTATTGTTATTTGATCTGACATCGGATCAGTAATGTACTCTTTCTTACATGATGAAAGTCGGTTTGTAGTTTCTTAACGATGTTTTTCTAAAATTCAGTACATTAATCACAAGTTAAATAATAATAATAATAATAATATATATAATATATAATATAATAATCATAATAATAATAAATAACAACAACAAAATAATAATAATAATAATAATATATAATAAAATAATATATAATAATAATAATAATAATAATAATAATATATAATATAATAAATAATAACAACAACAACAACAACAACAACAACAACATTAGTCGATTTGGAGTTGATTTTGTAGGAGGGTCCTCATTTAGGTCTCCAAGTTAAGCTTTGAGAAGATTTGTTGTTGTTGTTATTGTTGTTGTTGTTGTTACTATTATCATTGTTGTTGTTTTTCTTATAAATTGTTGAAAGTTCAAAATTGACTGACAGTGTGACATTAATGTCACTATGTCAGACAATATTTTTTTTATTTTTTTTACCAATTTACCGACCATTTGGCGGTCGGTAAATCTAACTTTGACTTTAACTCTATCAAGCGGGTAGTGGTCGTTAAATACGGTCGCTAAAAGTTTACCGACTGTTACACGGTCGATAAACCCTTTTTTACCGTCTAATGTTTTTCCGACCGTTCCCGCGTTTTTACCGATCGTTTTTTATTTGTTTTGGACGGTCGGTAATAGAGTGTTTTCTTGTTGTGTAATATATCATAAATTCCAAAAATGAAAGGTGTGTCTGTCAAATATTCATGCACCCTTCAAAACATTGCAACAAAAAAACGGGTTCTTTATACTCTAGATGTTATTTATAAACTGATTTTTTTCTGTTGATGCAAAATGCACGAAAAGTATTATTTTTATAATGCTTCCATAGTCACCAAATTATATGTACATTATTTATTCCATGGCACGATCTAAACAGATGAAAAAAAATCAAAATTCTCATGCTCATTTCCCATTATACGATTCAATGATTTATATTGTTTTTTATAATTTACAATCATGCTCATGACTACATGAGTAGTGGGAAGTTTTATTCCATGTACACCCCTTCCTAAAATTATTTCATTCTACGTTTCAGACTTATCATGAATATATATTTTACTATTAGTAATAGGATTTATGACGAACCTATAATATTTTCAATAGTAATAATAGGTTTGTTTATGGACCTTTAAAAAATAAAACAAACATCCTCATGATAAATCTCTTATTACTGTTAAAATCCTTTTAAAATGTTGTTTACTCTAATTAGAATTATTCGATTATTTGATGACGCTATTTATTTCGTGCTATTGCATGTTGTTTACTCTAATTAGAATTATTCGATTATATTTGTGATTGAATGCTAATTGCATTTGAGTTTAAGATTAATGTATAAACATATATTAAAAAGGGTGTCAAGCAAAGTCTACATGCCACTTGTATCGCTCATTTGTTATTGCGCCAAGTATCACCACACGTATCCAATTATAGTCGAACACGTATGCAAGTCATTATTCATTCGTGATTAAAAAAGACTACAAAAAAAAATCAGGTTTTAGCGACCGCCAAATCAATCGCTAAACTCATTTAGCGACTATGACGATCAAAATTCCTTCGGTCGCTAACAACATTTAGCGACTACCTTGTGTGTTAGTCACAACTTTTGCGACTACTTAACGAGTGATTTGCGACTACTAGTTGTAGCGACTGATTTTGTAGGATAGAAACAGAAAATGTAGTCGCTAAAAATACCGACTGATTGAATAGTTTGGCGACTGATTGTGTAGTCGCTAAAAAATAGCGACTGAATTCTTTCTTTGGCGACATATTAAGTAGTCGCAAAGTACTGCAAGTTGGCCATAGATAGAAAATGGAGACTACATTTAGCGAATGTTGTGGTAGTCGCTAAATTCGTGGAAAAAAAAGGGGAAATCAACAACAAATATTGTTGCTGATTTCTTTCAAATAAGACTAAATATGTGGAAATCAATAAGAATAAATTATTCATCTAAAAATCAGAAAATTATAACATGACAAAATTATATGTTTGTTGATAACATAAAACATTTATCTCATATACAAATTTGGAATGTTATGATCTACAGGTACAATTTTACAYAAAATCTCATATAGAAATGTGGAAATCAAGACTTTGAAGGAAGAAAAGGTTGTTGCTGAACAAGCCAAKTAGAAGGCTRAATAAGAAGCCGCCAGAGCCAAGCAAACCTACGAGGAAGAACTAAAGAAGCCAAGGGTAGAAAAGAAGGCTAGACTTTATTGCACACTTATTTCATATTTATTGCAAACAACCTCTTCTCTTTCAGACTCTAACTTAAGCGTCGGAGGGGCGATAATCCCTAGGGATTACTTGCCTTTTTGCAAGAGGAGAGATCGCGTGACACGTGTTGCTTGGACTTTGGACTCTAACCCTAGCTTTGGAGAGTGTTGCTACAAGAGTAACGTGTAGAATGAGGTGGAATATTCGAGGGGTGATTAGGCTCTCCCTAGTCACACCTGATGTGGAATGTTGAGAGACTTGTGATGGAACCGGAACTGCTCTCGACTTATGGACCTCTGGACTAGGATGCTCTCGACCTGGAGGGCTCTGGACCTGGGTACTCTCGACTTGAACTGGTTCTGGACAAAGGTATTTATACTCTCGACTACAATGCTCTCGTCCAAACCTGAAACAAAGGAGATAATCTATCGATTATCCCCCCTCCGATGCCTAAGTTAGACAATTATTAAAGGAGGAAAAAGAGTAAATGAGGCGGGATCAGAGAATCTCCCTTTTTGGTGAAAGTACTGTAGGAGAATTGATTGATGTGAGAGGTGAAAATGACGTCACCTGGGAAAAGTGCAATAAAGGAGGTATTTATACTGTTCYCGTGAAAAGTAGGCTTGGGTTTATTTACCATATGAAGCCCATTTAAAGGTTACTAGGGTTTCCCTTTTTTAGGGTTACTTCCCTCAGTAGCCTCCATCATATCAATCAGCTTGATTAACCCTTTACCAAGGTAGATGATTGTACACTTGGCATGATTTGAAGGGATACAAGTCATCCCTATTAGTRTKCTTACGTGGCCTTTTCTGAGGGTGCCACATCACCCAAATAATGTCCAAGTGGCATCCAACTAGGATGCCACATCATTTGCCCCTCACATTGAGTCAAACCATCAAGGTTGACTCGATTTGGGAACGTTTCGAGGTGAAAAATTGAAATAATATATGCTTCGACATTTCGACCAATCTGTCTAAAAAATACTGCATTCACCAGCCTTTGAAACGTGATAGGGGCGTTTCATAGGCCAAAAGGCATGACCTTATAGCAATACAGACCATTCACTACTACAAAAATTGGATTTGGCACCAGTTTTAAGAGACTGGTGGTGTATGAAAATCGGTCTCTTAAGTTAAGAGACYGGATATTCATGAAAACCGGTCTCTTAGACATGTCTAAAAGACCGGTTATTTTGACACATCTCTTATTTTCAAGAAAGAAACCAGTTTTCTGATAAACCGGTCTCTTTGATCCAAGTGGGCCCCAAAAATTAAGTTGGCCTCTACATATACCCACGCACATACATACACTCCACACACTTTATTTTTTTTCGTTTTTTCTCTCCTCTTCTGTCTTATCGACTCTCTCCTCTTCTGTGTTTTCTCTCTATTCTTTTCTCTAATTATCTCATTTCCTTCAATTTCTCTATGTTCTTCATCTTTTTTATTGTCATTCAGAAGGAATTTCTCTTGCAAGCTTCGTTCAAATTTAACAGGTAAATTTTCGCTTTCTTCCCTTATATATAGTATAGATCTGCATTTTTAGAAGCATATATGAATTGATTTTCTATTCTTTTGTTGTTTCGAATTTTCGATTATGTTCGTTTGCAATTTGTTTTTGGGGGTTATGTTCTAGTTGGCGATTTTGTTTCTTTTGTGAGATTTTGTTTTAAAATATTTGGATTTCGTTTTTAGTTTTTTGGTTTTCGATTTTCTAATCTTTCGTTTTTATTTGAAGATCGGTTTTTATGTCTGAATTTCTATTTTTTTGGGCATTTTTTTCAGAATTTTTGGATCATCTATTTTTAGATCTAGGTTATTTTTCKTTTTTGGTTTTCGTTTTTTGTTTTCGATTTTGAGTTTCGATTTTTGGTTTTTCCCAGTTTTTTTTTTGGGATTTCAGTCGTGTCTGTGGTTCTCAATTTTTTGGGGTTTTTCCCTTTTTTTAGTGTTTTCGATTTTTTTGGATATTTCGATTTTGCTTTTGTATATTTTGATATAAATTGGATTATATCTTGAATGTTTATGTTGTTGATTTCGTTTGAAAGAAGTTTTTTTTAATTCATCAAAATTTAAATTCCATTAGCTTCGTTCACTGGAATATTTTTTTTTTGACGGGGTTCACTGGAATATTTTGATATAATTGGATTAGCTTCATTTGGAATATTTTGATATAATTTAAATTGGATTTTAGCTTCACTGGAATATTTTGATATAATTGGATTAGCTTCGTTCACTGGATTATTTTGAAATTTAAATTGGATTAGCTTCGTTTGGAGATTTGATATGTTATCTAGGGTTTAATGGTTCAAAGATTAGAAATCACACTTATTATATTACTCCGTATGAATTATAGTGGTATGTAGTACTTGTATAAAGTAGAATATTATATTAATGATCCAAAATTACTTGTTATTTCATATTTTGTGGGATTTGGCTAAATTTGTGTGGTGAAATTTTATTGTTTTTCAGGTTATAAGTACACTTGAATCGACGAAGTCACGAGAAAATGGAAGGAAGAAAATTMAAGTTAATAAAGTTATTACTCCATAATGATTACAGTAGGGATAATATCTTGTATTCAATTTTATTCAATTTGTTGATATAATACAGTATTTAATTTGTTGATATGCATCGATATATTTTTGTGTAATTTGTTATAGTCTAGTTCAAATATTTATCAATTTATCTTTTCTGTATTGAAAAAGCTGAAAATGCTGGCCTGCTTGCATCGAGATGTAAGTGGGACCAGTTTTATTTTTTTTTAAAAAGTATTCACCTAAGAGACCGGTTACATGTCAGAACAGGTCTCTTAGGTGGGTATCAAAGAGACCGGTTATATGTCAGCACCGGTCTCTTTGGTTAGACTCAAAGAGACCAGTTCTAAAGTAGAACCCGTCTCTTTGATCGATTTAAAAGACCGTAAAAATTAACCGGTCTCTTAACCTAAGAGCCCTCTCACCAAGAGACCGGTTGATTTGCGGTCTCTTTGACCTTTTTCAACCGGTCTCTTAGGCTTTTTTTGTAGTAGTGATTGTCTGACACGAATGCAGTTTTTATCTTGGTCTTCGACCTTTATGGGAATCTGATGAAATCCTGAGAAGGCATCGACGAAACTCATTACTTGGTGCTCAGCCGTGGAATCGACTAGATTATCAATCTTTGGGAGAGGAAACGGATCCTTAGGGCATGCTTTGTTGAGATCCGTGTAATCAACACACATCCGCCAGGTTCCTTCAGGCTTGGGAACCAAGACGACATTTGCCACCCACTCGGGGTATTGGCATTCCCCGATGAAGCCGGCCTCCAACAATTTCTTTACCTCCTCGTCAGCCGCTTTGCTCCTTACTGGACCCAGATTTCTCTTTTTCTACTTAACAGGTTTGGTCATGGGATTGACTTGCAGAGCATGATGGGCTATCGACGGGTCGGTTCCTGGCATTTCTTCGACGGAGAAAGCAAAAATATCTTTGAATTCTGATAGCAACCGTCTGATCTCCTGACCAAGGGAAGGGTCGATTGATTGTCCAACCCTAATTGTCCTGTCCGGTTTAGTTGGATCGAGGACATACTCTTCAGGAGCATCTGCAGTTTCTTGTTTTGAAGCGGCTTGGTACAAACCATGAACAACCATTGCTTCTTGGTGAACACCATGCACCATCATTACCTCCCCCGACTTTCTCTTCTTCTGGGCTGGTTGAACATCACATTCTTCCTTTTCCTCCCCTCGAGCAATGGGCTTTAGAGTGGTAAGGTAACACTCCCTAGCCGATTGCTGGTCTCCGTGTATCGACCCTATCGTCTTTTTTGTCATCACAGACAAACTTGAGGAGCATGAGATAGGTGACGATCACTGATTTGGACACATTAAGCGTTGGTCGACCAAGAATGATATTATAGGCAGTGACACCTTTGACCACTAAGAACTTTACCCACAAGTGTCTGCATGTGTCACGGTTGCCAAACCTTACTGGAAGAGTGACTATTCCCACAGGGTGGATCACCCCTCCTCCAAATCCAACAATCGGATGGGTAGCTTTCACAAGGTCGTCATCATTGTACTTCAGCTTGGTAAGACAATCCCAACTTATGATGTCAGACAAACTACCAGTATCAATAAGGATTCGTCTCACCTTCATGTTTACCACCTTCATTTCTACCACAAGCGGATCATCATGGGGCAATCGAATGGATCCCTGATCCTTCGAACAAATTAGAACCTTCGGAAAGGTCTCGTCAGCCTGAACAGGCGAATCCTCGGCAACCTTTAGACTTCTTAAATAGTCTTTACTTCCTCTGATTGTTGGTCCGCCGAAAGACAGGCCACCAGCAATCATATGGCATACTTCAGTGTCGGTGTCACCATCATCCGCTTTGGCCTCGTCACCCTTGGCCTTTTTAACATGTCTTTTGATTGGAACGGTGAGACTTCTCTTGAATCTGAGATTTCTTTGGATGAGGCGTTCGCCTATAAGGCTTAGTTGAAGGCTTAGTAGGTGGCTTAGCCAAAGGCCATGCCCTCTCGTTATTTGAAGGTTTGTTGACTGGAGTAGGCTGTTTAATCGCCATAGTTTTCAGCTTAGGAATCGGAGGAGTGCTGGCCCCTTCGATTGCTGGCTTACTTTTCCTCCTTTCCTACTCTCCTTTGACTAACAACATCTCAGACTGCCTAGTCTGAGCCTGTTGAAGGTCCTGAACGATCTGGCCTAGCGTCTTGACGCTCTCCAAGAGCTAACGCTATGTTGCGAGATGTTCATCATATTCCCATTTGGAGATGTAGACTGTTGAATCATCTACAAGCTCCTCGTTGTAGCCTTTATCCAGGTCCTCATAATCATCCACCTCATCGGTGACGATTGGGGGATCCGAATTGGCTTCGGGATCAGCTCCGAAGAGCCGAGTTCGAGTAGCTTCGATACATCCTGATCAGACATAAGTACTAGTGATGGCAGTGGGTAAAGGACCGTGCCCGGATCCGAGGATCCAGATCCATTTTTGACGGATTTGGATCCTAAAATTTAGGACCCTGATGGATCCGGGTAGGATCTGGATCCTACTTTTAGAAAACGGATCTGGACCGGGTCCTCCTCTAGGACCCTGTCCAGGATCCGTTTACCCATTTTTTTAAAAAAATATATAAAATATGTTGGATAATAGTAATACTACTGAAGAATTTACTAATCCATTATTTTGATAGTTTGACCCAAAACTAATTATACTCGAAATCAAAGTATATTTGTCTTTAAAACTTTTATTTTTCTCCTACGTTAAATGACTTAAATCTTTAATTATGTTATGTTTGTAACTCACGAAATATTGGAGAGTAAGAAGATATATGTTGTTTTGAGGCTTTTTTAAATCAAAATTTTGTTCATATTGTTTGTTTTTCTATTTTGAAGCAAAAAATTAAGAAAGGATCCATTTAGGATCCATTTTAGGACCCAGATCGAGGAATCCATTGAGACGGATCTGGCATCCGGGTCGAAAATTAGGACCTGAGGATCCGGGTATGGATCTGGAATCCTACCCTAAAAAACGGAATACGAGTCTGGATCCTACCTAAAAAACGGATACGAAGGGTCTGGATCTAAAAAGCGAAGAAGAAGAAAGAAGAAGAAGAAGAAGAAAGAAGAAGAAGAAAGAAGAAGAAGAAGATAGAGAAGAAGAAGAGAAGAAGAAGAAGAAGAAGAAGAAGAAGAAGAAGACCAGAAGAAGAAAAGAAGAAGAAGAAGAAGAAGAAGAAGAAGAAGAAAAGATAGAAGAAGAAGAGAAGAAGAGAAGAAGAAGAGAAGAAGAAGAAGAAGAAGAAAGAAAAGAAGAAGAAGAAAAGAAGAAGAAAAGAAGAACAGAAGAAGAAGAAGAAGAAGAAGAAGAAGAAGAAGAAGAAGAAGAAGAAGAAGAAGAAGAAGAAGAAGAAGAAGAAGAAGAAGAAGAAGAAGAAGAAGAAGAAGAAGAAGAAGGACCCACATACTTAGGGCTGAGCTTGCCCTTCACACCAATCCACGACACACCCTTCATCGGTGATACTTTCAAAAGCACCTTATCCCCGACATTAAATGTAATAGGTCTCCTACCCAAATCAGCATAAGACTTCTGTCGATCCTGGGCAGCTTTCATCTTTGCCTGAATAACTTGGATAAGCTCGGGTCCCAACACCAACGTATCACTTATGTCGCTCCAAAAAGTAGGACTACGACATTTCCTGCCATAAAGAGCTTCATAGGCAKCCATCTGGATACTTGAATGGTAGYTGTTGTTGTAAGAGAACTCTACCAAACTTAAGGACTTCACCCATGAGCCTTGAAATTCTAGGGCACAAGCACGAAGCATGTCTTCCAAAGTCTAAATTGTTCTCTCCGTTTTCCCATCATTTGCGGCATGAAAAGAAGTACTTCGCTTCAACTTTGTAACAAAAGCCTTTTGTAATGAAGACCAAAAATGAGATAAGAACCTAAGATCTCGATCAGACACAATTTTCCTAGGCACACCATGCAACCTTATGATCGCATTCGAATAGGCCTCCGCCATTTGCTCCATTGACCAAGTCTTCTTCATARGAATAAATCTGGCAACTTTGGTCAAGCGATCAACTATCACCATTGCAGTGGAAGCACTTAACAACGGAACCATCACAGTTTTTGCCAGGGTRCCAATMTTTCTGACACTTGAAGCATTTCTTYAATTAAGAACCAGAAGTGCTTCCCTTCTTTGCAGGGGTAAACTTGGGCTTTTTGAAAGATTTTGCAGAACAAGATGACGGAAAGGACCTCTTGGCTGTGAGAGCACGATTAGCAACTTCCTCCTCTTGAACCGCGGCATAGGCACTAATGGAAACTTCATAAGCCCTTCGGAAAGAAGCAGTACCAGAACACATCACTGGAACCCTAATCCGGGGGTCCAACATCCTTATATATAGCCTGACCTTCTCAGCTTCGGTAGGGACCACTTCAGAAGCAAAACGGGATAACTCAGTGAACTTGTCAGTATAAGCTTGCACTGGCCTAGAGCCATGTTCCAGAGAGAGGAACTCTTCCCTTTTTAACCACCTCAGCTCATTAGGATAGAATCTTTCTTTCAGCTTGATGGAGAATTTACCCCACCCAAAGTTAGGAGTAGCAAGACACTCAGCTTTGACCATACCCCACCAATTATTAGCCTCCTTCTTCAGGTAGTAGGTGYCAATAGCTACCCTTYCATTATCGAGGCAACCTGTTGCGTCGAAGAGTTTTTCCATCTCACAAAACCAATCTTCAAGGATCACAGTGTCAGCAACACCCTCATAGGTTGGGGGACGGTGACGGTCGAATCGATYAAAGGCAGTTTGGCCATTAGCTGGAGTAGCGGTTCGGTTAGCAAGAGCAATGTAGCATTTTCTAATGCTCTCTTATGTTGATGAGCAGCCTTCTTCTCAGCGGGGGTTCTACTTCTAGGTGGCATACTACATATAAATAACTAAAACAAACGATAATAACAACACTAATACTACTAATACTAATAGTAATAGTAATAGTAAAAGTAATAGTAATAGTAATAGTAATAGTAATAGTAATA
>SNQN01002914.1:0-11803 GCA_008642245.1 Bassia scoparia
CATACACGGCGGAGGTTGTCGAACTGATTCCTATGATTTTCTTTCTAAAATCTTCCTAAAGGCTTGTAACAATATCACATATTGCGTGTATATTGAATTGTAGCAAACCTTTGGCTGAAAAGGATTGATCTTTCCCCTGTTTAGATGTAAATCATCCATCTTTGCAATCGAGACTCAGTTTGCTCAAAAGGAAACAAGATCTTCAACAGATTGTTGTTTAATGTTGCGGAAATACTTCTAATCACCAAGATCTTTCAAGTGAGTTTTATTACGAACACTTTTTTTTGTTTGGGCAGATTCAGGGTAAGATTGGTTTTGTATATATGTTTTGAAGTTCATATACTTCGCATTGTCATGGTTTGTCATCATTTGTATATATTTTGGCTAAATAAAGACCGGAATTATGTGAATCACTTTAAAATCAAGAATTAAACTATGGACAACCGGTTTTTTAAGGGCACCGTTTTAACTGAATTAATGCAAGTGGTCACAATTTCTAGGTTAGGTAGTCTTCTGTGCATAATAGAAACACACTTTCGTAGTAATCTTTAGTTATACGCTTCTAAGGGCTAAAAATGTAAGTTATGTGCATTTCAATAATCGTCGATGAAATGGAATTGCAATGAGACCGAGTAGAGGCCTACATGCGGGCGAATTGGGTTACAGTCTGATTCGTACATGTCCCGAAGCCCACGACACTGGTTACTGATCAGAAACGTGGGGCCATTAATATTTGGCACCAACGTTTCGGGCGCCCGTGAATAACCTTTATAGGCACGGTGGCGACTCCCCTTACTCGACAACACTACCCCAACGCACTCACGTGCGGGTTCCGTGGCTCAAGCCCACGACACACACAACGAGGTAGGCCCAAGCCCCCCTGCGGGGTTGGCCCYCYGTCTACACTAACACTTATCCTAATGGGCCCCATCTCCAATGATCCCTTAMAGCGCTTATGTCCCATCGTTGGACTGGAACATTCAAAAGGTGCCAAGTATCATTTGTTTTCTTGCTAACACTTATCCTAGTCGTCTCCAGTCACACATTGTTGATCAAACTTTTAGTCAATAAAGTCAACCAAATATTTTTAGTCAATAACAGTCGCAAGAAGATGAGTTGGCTTTAAAATAGCCAATTGAGGCCCATATGGTGATCCTTTTAACTTTGCCAAACAAGGTAGATTTCTCTAATAGATGAGCAATTAAGTATAGTTTAGATCTTTAATTACATGACACATAGCATGTTTGGAGGCTGCCACTTCACCTTGTTTAAGAGCCACGTGGCATCGTACGAGGATGCCACATCAKGGCTCACACAAGCCAAAGGAAGAAAACCCCACAAACCCTAGAGACACAAACATACCCGTTTCACCACCCTAATTATCAATTTTAAAAACGATGAAAAAAGGGAAGGGTACCAGTTTTTGAGTTGGGAAAAACCAAGGGAGAGGGAGAAGGGTGGCAACCATTAAAGCTCCAAGCTTCATGGAGAAGAAAAGCAAGAGAYAGGTTGGAGAAGAAGTTGAGATCCAACGCAGTTTGTGTCGCAAATATGAGATCCAAGACAAGGTTTGTCGGGTCTGTGTYGGGGGAATCGTGATGTGGAAGGGGAATTAGAGTGTGGGCTTGGCGGGGATGAGGCTGYTTAGACTTGTGAACGGGCTTTGGGGCGGGCTATGAGCTGGGCTACTAACTTGGAACTTTGAAAGGRCAGTCATACTGTTCATATGAACAGTAACTCATTGTTCCCTTTTTATATGTACAACAAGAAAAATGGCTTCGACCGACCGACATTACCTACCGATTATCGGTCGGTGAGCTCGATNAGGGAATATAATTCACTTTTTATTTCACTAGCTGTTGCACTGAGTGCGATACGCGCGGTACCTCAGACGGTTTCTCAAACAAAAGTGTGATGATGAAGGTGATTCCTCATGAATTAAATACATGATTGATTCGCATACTTGATTGCATAATCTCATCCTTTCATTTGCAATATAATAGGTATGAGTATATGCAGTTAGTCTTTGCATTGCTGTGTAATAATCAATATAGTGGCTATGAYTATACACTCTGCATGTTATTGCATTTCCTTCCTATAACCCTGCAAARTAAGCTTTGCATTATGTGCAATCATGCAAAGCACATCACGATGCTAAAGGGGATGGTGATTAGAGGATAATGCCATTATGTAATTAGTGATTAATTTTCGATGTAGACAACTAACAACTCAACAAAATCAAGTAATTGATAGAACTAAATTACATAAAATCGCTGCGAATTTGCATAGTGTTTTGATTTTGGTGGTGCAAAAGCATGAGATTTCCGTACTAAACTAAWTCTAATCAGCCATTCAAGGAGCATCAAAAGGCAGTAACATTATTAACATACCTATTCGAACGCTATGGGCCTTACTTGTTTGCAAGTAGAAGTCTTTTGCAGCTAAGCTCGACTCGTTCATCTTCGTCATCCTAATGTGCAACATAATTAGGTAAGTCCACAAATATTTTGGGCAATAGAGATGAGCAAGTGTTAGAAAGAATGACCGAGATTTATTTATTTTTGGCATGATTTAAATAATTGGAAAATAGCTTTTTATGAGTCAAATGTTGAATAAGATGTAATCAAAGAAGTATTGATGCTATTTTTTGTCCTTGAGCCCATGATTGAACAATAATATGCATAAACCAATCAAAAATAATACTGATCAAATTTTGGAGGTAGAAATCTTTAATTCACTAATAGAYAAATTTAACATAATCTTATTAGTGAATTAACAAGCTTAGCAAAATCACTAACAGTAACAATGCAAGACCATGATGTGTATATGCCTCTACAGTCTATAATGTGTGGGCAATCCTTTGCTGATTATTCTCTAAACAAAGTCACTGCAGTTATACAGGTCAGGTGTTAATCAACTAAACRTGTTCTCATAACTTTAAAGTTGGATGAAAAATCATCCAGAAACTTTAAATAGTGCATGTAGATAGGGTGCCATTAAGTCAGCCAAACGTGAGTTGATTGGAGTTCCTCACTAATCAAAACTGGAATCAACTCAGATGAATAAGCTAAAGAAGTTAGATCTGGAACTCAATAAAATAGTCAAAAAGTCGCAGATTAAAACTGAAATAATCGTAGATTTTTTAAGTCAAAAACATTAAAAAGTTGATTAAATCTGAAAATATACAATTTTATGAGTACAATACTTGTTCTTTCGCTTCCGTCATTAATGGAGAGAGCTTCACATTATAAAACAAGAAGGAAGGTGAGTATGAACAGAAGGATAGATTTTTTTTTTTTTTTTTGCTGATAATCCTTTTTTTTGAAAAAGTATGTTAAATGTACTCCTTCGTTTTATTTAGTTGTTCTAAGTTTTTCTTTTGCAATGTTTCCAAATAGTTGTTCCAAGTCAATCTAAAAATATCTTTGTTTTACTTTTTACCTATTTTATTCTACTTAACATTAATGAATTACTCTATTCTAAAGTCAACATTCATTACTTTACCCAATCTATTTACACAATTTACTATTTTCCATAAAAATTATTCACACATTTACTCTTTTACCTAACTTACTCAATTTTATTTTATCTAACTCACCAAATTCTAAAACACTGTACCAAATGGTATGGAACATCTAAAAAATGGATGGAGTATAAGTTATTTTTATGATAGGGGTAAATTGTTCGCGGAGAATTTTTATAGATTCACACTAAATCATCATAATATGCATTTGGGAAACTTATATGTGTATCTTGCATCAGATTTGGAAAAAAAAGTGTCATAATGCTACAACTTGAACTAAGAAACATTTAGGCCTCGTTGGTATGGGGGTAATATTTAAGGGGGTAATAAAGTTAAACTTTAGAAAATTAAGAAAGAATTGGAAAAAAACATTTGAGTTAAGATGGTGATCAGAGAGATAATTACGGTTTTAATTTGTGACTAAAAAAGGGAGAAGTGGGGTAAATTATAACCCATATAGAGGTAACTATTACCCTAGTGTGGAGAAGGTAATTATTTCCCCAAATGAGGGAAATGTTTCCCCTTTCCTTCCCCATCACCACTTTATCCTCCCATCACCACTTCATCCTTTATTTTTACCTCTAAACACCTTTGTTTTCTCAATTTGACTTTTATTACCGCTTAATAATATTGTAACGGAAGCGCGAAACAAGCAAACTCAATAAAATAAATAAGACAACAAAGAAACACGAATATTTTAACGAGGTTCAATTCACCATCAATGTGTATTCGCCTTAACCTACACACCATGGAATCATTTTCCTTAAATTGCATTTTAGCGAGTCATAATAAACAATAATAATGGGTTTTGCAACTCTCGAAAAGAGTGTGATTACGTCTACACCTTACACATGTTTTCAAGTATAATATACAACTTCCAAACGTACTCATAATATGCTAAATGCGAGCATTCAATTATTCGCAAACTCCACAAAACACCCATAGGTCGAATACCATTTGTTAAACAAAGAGCTTACACAAATCCAACCCTCGAACCCACCACTCACCCTCGACTCAAACTCAACCCAGAAACTACATATTGAAGGTAGGTGTTGGTGCAAAGGCGGCGCAACAACATTTAAAGGTAGGGGGTGTTGGGGAAGGGTAGTTGGGTAAGGGGCTGGGAGGGATACCTAACGTGACAAAGAAATGATTTCCCCATTTCCTTTTCTAATACAAATGAATATTATTTCCTTGTTACATAATACTTGCAGTAAGGTTATACCTATTTTTTCCATCTCTCTCCTTTCCCATATGGTTTATCTACTTTCCTAATCTTCCCACAAGTGGATTTTTCTATCTACTTTTCCTAATTTTATACACTTAACAAACTTCCATAGTATGATTATTGCAAATAAAGAATAAATACATAACATGGAAATACATCTTTTTAACACTCTTGCATGTTCCAAACCAGACTAAATGCGTTACCAACTACCAATAAAGGCATGTTCTCTGAAATCGAAATTGATTGTTTTTATCATGATTTGAAATTCTTAAAATTTGAAATATTTTTAAGAGGCGTGAATTTAGATCATTATAAGTCGAATTCTTTCATCATAACAAGATTAAGATTCCATTTCCATCATTTTAATCATTTATTTGAATTAAATTAGTAAACTATCTAAACTAACAACAACTTTACCAAAATGTCATCATATTCTTTATTGCTGCTAATGAGAGCAAACGATGGCAGAATAACAAAATAAAGTAGTGCTTATCTATTATCATACTGGGAAGAGTAACACTAATATCGTCCATCATATAATCACAAGACAAGCTAGGGATACAGGGAACATCTAAGCAAACTTTAAGAATATATTATTCAGAGTAAACTATGTTTATACAACTAGTCAATAAAATATTTCACCTTAATTTTTATTTTTTGTAAATACCACTGCATAGCGATCAGGGGCGTTCTGACTAATTTGGGGCCTGGAAGAACTTCAAAACTGGGCCCTAACTCAAAATCACCATATGTGATGAGATGTACATAGTCGAAAATAGTATTATATATAACCTCTTTCATTTTCAAATTGTATCTCCATTGTTATTGGACAATTATGAAAAATTAAGTGTATGTACTATATAACAAGTGGTGTACTATTTTTTGTCATATGATTCCAATACATCACACTCCTTTTCCCCTTGTTACTAAATATTTTGGCAACAAATATGAAGTATCCAAAATCACAAAAAATGCCAAAAAAAATTTAAGAACTAAGTGTGAGGGCAAGCCGACCCTGGGTGGGGCGAGCAGGGCCACGCCCAAGGCCATGATTTTGTTATTCAATTAGTTCACTGTTTAAAAAAAAAAATGATGACAAACGCATCTTCTCATCCGCAATGGTGCAATCAATCTTCTGACTTCCTAAACACTTAACAAAGATCATCATATCACGCACACAAGGCAAGGAATCAATATCTTTCCAAATCTCTCCATTCACGCACATTTCTGTTCTAATATCATATCTCTCTTCTCCAAAATTTTCCCCAAATTTAACCTCTTTCACACTCACAGTTCATAAAGAAAAACTTGCAATCATCCAAAAAAAAGCTTAATTCGAGGTAAATTTTTGTTCGAATTTAGATTTTTTTTATAGATTAATATTGTGTATTTTATTGTGAATTATGTCTATATGATTTTGAGTTAAATTTCTGGTTTGGTTGAGATTTTTAATTTTTAGATATTTAGATTATTACATATTACTTGAATTATTGTGATTTGTATTGATTAGAATTTATAATTTTTTGCAGATTATTTGTGATTTGCGAGTGTCTTGTTAATAGTTACTGTAGTCTAATGCAAATTTGCGAAGTATATGGTACCAGTGTGACCTCACACAGGGCCGTTCCTGAGTATTTTGGGCCCGGTGCGAACTCTGAAATATGGCCCCTAACCAATAATTAAAATCAACATTTTTTAATAAATAATTATTAAAAAAACGCATTGAATATTTATTACAATTTCAAATTTATTTAAACATACATGAATTTATTTGAAACATTGTCTCCGTGCATTTCTTGAAGCAAATCACTAATAATAGTGTCAATGTCTATTTTTCTAACTATTTTTCTCAATAATAACATTGCAAGACCGTTCAATCTTTCTTGTGACATTGTTGACCTCAAATAATTTTTAGTAACTTCAACTTTGAAAAACTTCTTTCAGCAGATGCCACAGTCAGCGCATTGTTAAAGAATTCGATAAGCAATCGAAACATTTGGATAACAATCGACAACTTTGACAAACTCAAGAATTTCAAGTGTAGACATCGATCGATTTGGGAAAGTCTTTTGCAACACTTTCAATTCGGAGAAAAAGTCTTCCGCATCACATCAGACAAATTATTATGAGTAAAAGTATTTTGAATTTGTTGCAACATTCTCTTAATGTAATTAGCATCTAAAGACTTTAGCCTTTTGCATCCATTAAAATCCAAAATATTTTCGAAAACTCCAGTTGCTCAAATCTTTCCTTCAAAGAAGCAATTGCCATATCAACAACCACCAAAAAAATATTAACTCTAAATGACTCCTCTGGGGATTGCACCACTTCCTCATTATCATTTTCATCAAAATGTCTTCTCCTAAAAACATGACGCTTAGTCGAAGGATTGCTCTATGTCCATCTCCAATGCAAGACTTTTAGCAATACTCATACTAGATTAAACCCTTCATTCTATACTTTTCAAAGTATACATATGGTATTCAATTCTTCCATGGCAAAATCAATGCACATTGTTTTAGATTGTAACTTTTTACTCACTATGTTGATAGCATGTAAAATATCATACCAAATAACCATCCCAAACTCAAAACTTTGAAGGGCATTAGCTAAAGTTTCTGCTTCACTTTTAGCCTTAGCATCATTACCAGCACATTCATATACTTTCTCAAAGCTCACACAATTTTAGGGAATGAAATCTAATTGCTTTGACAGTTTAACCGACATTCCATCGAGTATTAGACAAAGATTTCACTGTTTCAGGAACATTACCTTTTAAAATCACCCACCGTTTGGTAGAACCAGCAAACAATGTGTAAACGTAAGATTGAGACTATGACAAGCACATGGCATATATAAAGCTCTAGGATTCATTTCGAGCAACTCCTTTGCACACCTTGGTGTTTTCCTTTCATATTGGAACCATTTTCATAACCTTGACCCTCACATTATCTATATTAAGCTCAAGAGTGTTTAAAGCATCCAACAACTCATTTAAAAGACCCAATCCAGATGTATCATCAACTTTTAAGAACTCTAAATGAATTCCTCAATTTTTATTTCATCACCCAACATATTAACATATCTTACTATTAGGTCATTTGTTCTTGATGGCTAACATCTGGTGTGCAGTCAAGAATAACAGAGTAATATTTTGCCTTTTGAATGATCTCAGAATAGAAGTTCTGTATTTGGGCTAAGATAGAGATGAGCTCATTTTGAATTTTATGACCAAGATAATGATAATGAAGTCTTCATTTCGAATACGCTCTACATGGTTTGCATTGGCAAATCAAATTCAGCAATCATTTCAATCAACCCCAAAACATTTCCGTTGTTCTCCTGATAAAGTTTCTCATTCGTTCCTCGAAAAGCTAAACTATTTTTAGCAAGACATTAACAACTGAAATAATTCCTGTTAAAACTGTCTCTAACGATTTTCTCCTTTGAAATTCCTCTTGCAATCTTTATCAATAGTTTTATGTGTCTTTAACCTCGCTCTCAACTCGGTCCATTCAATCATATTATTCAATGATCAATGCTCTTTCATGCTCTTTAAGTCTCTCACTCAAGTGTTTCCAATCATTTATGCCATCTGTAGCCAAAAACTGTTCTATTTTGTTTAGCAAACACTTGCAACAAAAGCAATATACTTTTCCTCATGTTTAGAGTAGACTAATGATTTTCGATCACTAGTTCACCATTGGTCAATTTTCTAGAGTAATGAACAATTGAAAATGTCTAGAATTACTGTCCAATGGGAACTTTATATCAATTCTCTTTCCGTGGTCCTTTATCAATTAGAATATCTCTAGACTTGTTATCAAGAACACCCCAATTTTTAGGATCATAAATATCTAAAGAGGAATAAAATGTGGATGTGGATCCACTTCAACATTTTCATCATTATTTTCATTTGGTATATCATTAGCTCATTACATTGTCATTTATATTAGTAGTCTTGAGCTACATTGTCGTGAGTGGAACACTATTGAGATCATCCAAATTGGTAACATCATCATTCAAATTTTCATTAGAATGTACCTCCGAAGGTTCCTCTACCCTCTTCTTAAAAAATTTGTCAAGAGCTCCCCGTTGTAATTCATTCGACTGTTCTTTCTTTTCGTTTCTTTTCTTTTTTCATAACCGGATAAGTGTCTAGGTACCATGATGACTAATTGACAATTGAAAAAAATCTGCAAATAAATAAAATTAAAAAAATCAGTTTCATCCGAAATTCCAAATACATCCTGACATCCACATACATCCAAATAAATAAAGAATAAAAAACCAGATTTCAAGCAATTGAAGCAAATTAATGTAAAGTTACAATTCTATATCATATTACTGTATTGGCATTATTTAGGCATCTAATTCATCAATCCATGCACTTTAAGTCTTTAACAATATATCAATAATTCATCAATGACAACAAGTGATTCTAAACAAAAAACCCAATGAACTTAGAAATTGAAGTATTCAACTAAAATCACAATTATAATTTATAACAGTAATAACACCAAAAAAGTCAAAAAAAACTTAAAATACCTGAAACATTGAGTTGTCTTTGATTAATTGTGTTTGTGAACTTTTTAATGAATTGTGATTTGATGAACTTTGGTTCTTTTTTTTCAAAATGTGAATAACATAGGATTTTTGGAATTTTTTGGGAGAAAGAAAAAAAATTGAACGACATTTCACAATTGGGAAGATAAAAGATAGATTATTTGATTTATGGACATTTAATTTGGAAAGAAGATATAATATTTCCTAAAATCTTACTTGTGAGTTGTGATTGAGCGTGAATGGCGATGCTTGCGATTGACCGATTGTGCGAATTGGATTACTGAAGTCTGAAAGTCTTGAACTTCTACTGGGAAGCGTAGAACGAAGGCAATTAATAATTTATTTTTTTTACAAAAGGCAGRAYTGTTTTGAATTTTTTTGGGCCCTYGGCGTGGGCCCTGCTCGCCCCACCCCAGGGCCGGCCCTGATAGCGATTCGCAAATTAAAGCTCCCGGTCCCCCTACAACAGTCACAAAGGTAATTTAAGTGTAGGACTCTATCTTGCCAAAAGAACAATAAAAAATAAAAAACGAAAAACAAATAAGAACAAAAGATAAAATATTGGGAGATATAGGCATACAGCCAATACATGCACTCGAATTAGCAACATATACCTTCTATCTCCAAAGCAAAAAAAGAATGTGATTATACACGTCTCACTACCCTTMGGAGAATTCTCATGAACAGACCAAAAACCTTACAAGAATCAAGACTTTGTGCAGGTTTGACCAATTTCACTAACGGAGTGATAGGTGCACGTTTTGACACCATAGTCCGAAACCCTGAAGTTTGACAAAAATGTCTAGTGGGTATCAAAGGTTGTTGGAAATTGTGATCTATCCAATTTGATAAATTCGTATTCTGGAATAAGACATTGATAGAATTAGTAGGTTTACTGTGAACATCATAAAAATTTACTTGAATGATTCAATGATCACACATTTGTACAAGTAACATAGATATCCTAAAACATATCATGATGATTACTCTATGTTGACCAATCGACTAAATCCACATTTCTTTTATTTTTTTGATGRAAAGCAAACAAACTCAAAATTAACTAAAGACAGCCAAGTAGTCCAAATACAAATCTACAACATCAGCAACAAGATAAATAGAATTAGAAACATCAAAATTAACATTTGAACTAATTCTACTCTTCTTTGCCACGAAATCCACAATTCAAAAGTCAAGATCCTTAACGAGGAAAAAAATAATAATAAAGAGCTTAGGGTAGGAGGACGTAGCCTAGAGTTGGGTGAACCTCGTAATACTGTGTGTTTTTACTGCTTTATTTACATTCCGCTGCGTATCAGAACCAACCCAACTGTTCCTTATTATAAATCAAAAGCAAAAAGAAAATTGGTCATAGTCGATCATACTCAATACCCCCCCCCCCCCCCCCCCCTCTTGAGTATTTCAGAACCTTCAAAGCCTAAACAACATATATCTTCTTATGTCTCACATTATCATGAGTTTACAAGCAATCATACATGATTAAAGATTTAAGTCATTTAACGTACGAGAAAATAAATTTCAAAGACAAATATACTTTGATTTAGAGTATAATTAGTTTTGGGTCAAACTAATCAAAATAATGGATCAGTACATTTTCAATAGTATTACAATATCCAACATATTTTTACTTTTTTAAAAAAAATGGGTAAACGGATCCTGGACATGGTCCTAGAGGAGGACCGGTCTAGATCCGTTTTTAAAAAGTAGGATCCAGATCCTACCCGAATCCATTAGGGTCCTAAATTTTAGGATCCAAATCCGTCAAAAATGGATCTGGATCCTCGGATCCGCAGGGTCCTTTACCCACTGTCATCTCTAGTTATGGCAGCTAAGCTTTACACAAATATTTGATTAATGTGAAATAGGGAGTTTCCTATTCGATTAACAACAAGATTTTCATTTCTTCTTAAAAAACCCTTGACTTGGCTATTATATATCATATTACTTTTTAATTGCAAGTTAAAATTAATTTAGTGTTAATTGTAAGAATGTTAGTCCAAATGAATGTTTGTAAAAAGTAGTGGACTGGTGTTTCTATCTTATACTTTCTCACAATTACTTTGGTCATTCTTTTATTAGATATTTATGCATTACAGTCTTACAGAATATATCAAAGTAGTATTGTGACTTGTGTGGTATTAGCATTGTGTTAAAATGGAACTATGACTGAGATATGTGCCTATTAATTTACACAACCAAATATTACATCCTCCAGCTAATTAAAACAATATCATTATTGAAAGATTACTTACATGTCATTCATTTGATGAATAAATATACACACAATTGTTGATTGTAGATAGTTTAGATTGTTTTGTAACTTCAATATTCGTTAAAACCTCTATGCGCATGACATGGTATACAAAAACCTTACCATGTTATACTAAAAAACTTGCCCCTTTTCGAGTACAATGGTATACTGTACAAAAAAAGTTATCCTTTTCTCAATGATCTTAGTGGTTTTTCCA